>JAFFST010050361.1:1880-21707 GCA_022414735.1 Noturus placidus | reverse complement strand
GTTGTTGATTCTTCACAAAAAATTACAGTTTTATATCTTTATGTTTGAGGCCTGAAATGTGGCAAAAGGTCGAACAGTTCAAGGGGGCTGAATACTTTCGCAAGGCACTGTATAAGAACTTCATCAGAAATGTATCTTTGATAATTGTGGGTTGTGATGACCAGAACAGTAAGCTCCTGTAGACTAATGAAAATTGTACACACACATTTTCCTGAGTTTGACTCCCTACAAATGTTTTACAAAAACACACAAAGTTACATACTGCAGTTTTAATGATAAATTGAAAAGCGCCATAAGAGGAGAACCCAAAGTAATTGAGTAAAGTGATTAAAACCTTCATACGAATTCAGTCACCTGAAGAACCTGAAGGGAAAATCACTCTGCTGGTATTTTTCAACTCAGACAATTTTTTGACTTTGTTTTTAATACTTCATCAATGAGAATACGTTACATTACATTTATTCATTTAGCAGACGCCTTTATCCAAAGCGACCCACACATTAGAGATACAAGCAAAGTGATATATCAAGCAGAGAACAATACAAGTAGAATAATCACCTGGATAAAACAAGTGTTTCATTAATAATAGTCATTAGTTCATACAGGTTTACTAACGTGTTGGTACATGAGAGCTTTTGTGTGTTAAAATGAGCCACCGTCTATACTGGTGTATAAGTGAAAGTACAATCAGACCAGTCTGACAGCTCACATAGACCAGGAAAACGTCTTTTTAAAACAAGTGCATAATTTAATTACTGTGGATCAGAGAAGAGAATAAACAGGATGAGTTTTAATAAAGAGAAGAGTAAAGGTATGTACTATATTTAATATTTTTTCACAGTTCAGAAGTTGGGACAGGATTTTGGTTTATTGGTTTATTAAACAGAACTGAGTAGCTGTGTCAGATAAAGTCATATTTCTGTACCAAGGGAAAAAAAGATAAATTAAATTTCATTCTCAATAAACAAACTTGATTGTTAAGATGAATTAAATATTTAAAAGTGTTCTTGTGTCTGTTTCCAGAATGTTACTGGGTGAGGTGCAAACATTCCTACTAACACCAGGAAGTAAGAAACTATAAAATACAGTTACTGACAGAGAGCTGTGAGAATGCTCAGTAAATGGCTGTGATTTATTTTTTAACCATATAATGTAGAGTTAAAAACGAAGGAAAGAAGACATGGATGAATCTTTATCATTATCTTTATCACAACTAAGACAAGGCAGATGGAACAACATGGATACGCCTACTGAAGGTAAGTTACACAGTTTGTACTGGAACAGATGTGAATTTAACTATACATCAGTTTCTAAATCAGTGATGACTTCAGAAAACCTAATGTGAATCCCAGATAAACTTTAAATACTTCAATTCACTTCAAGCTAGTTAAAACAGATTTCTGATTATTAAATTAAATGTTTTTCAGAAACATGGTTAAGAAGAAACCACTGTGTTCTGATGGAATGTCTTGTACTAGAGCTGTTTGTTTATATATATAGATTAGGGCTGTCAACATTTACGCGTTAACACATGCAATTAATCAAAGAATTTTAATGCGTTATTTTTTTTAACACAAATTAATCATTTGCCAATCAAGTTTGATCCCAACTTCTTCATTATGGCAGCGTGGATGGTTACCTAGCTTTATGTGATTAGGGCATGGCAAACGCGAGTAATATGATGACAGGTGTCCACTCTGCTGAACGGCAAATTTCGTTATATAAAGCTTCCAGATGGAAGTTTCGATTAAACCAAAGTTGTGTGCACTTATTGCAGTGACGAACTGTCCTTCCACCAAAGCACGACAAGCTTGAAGTACCGTCTTCGGTGATGTTAGCAAAAATACTAGTGCTGAAACACGATCAACAAGTCGTGCTCGTCAAACGACACTGGCGGAATGCAGCCAGGGCAAGTTTGTCAACAAAACGACAACAGCAAAGCTAACTAGTGCAGTCGTTAAATGGATCCATTGTTACGAGAATAGATGAGCTGTACAACGGTGAAAAAGTTACAAAAGTGAGGCAGTAGTCAGAAGGTACTTTTATTGCACTTATTGAAGACCACTGGACATCAGTTAGTAACCATAACTACCTCACATATAATAGCACACATAATCGATGACAACTCTCAGCTGCGCTCATTCAGTTTGGGCGTGTTAAAAACAGAAGAAAGGCATTTTGCCGAAGCATGCGCTAGCCAGTTTCTCAAAGCTGCAAATGGGAGTGGGAGATAACGGGCAAGGTCACAACTATAGGATTATAGTTGCATATGATTTAAGATGATATCCACAGCAAGGAGTCTACCATTTGAGCATGTACCATGTGTAGCGCATATGATACAAAGGATGATCACCATGGCTTTTTAGCGTTTTAGCCAAGTGCCGTAAAATAGTAGGCCACTTCAGACACAGTCCCGTAAACACAGTAAAGCTGAAAGCTCTCACAAGCTCATGGACTAATAGATGAGTCCCCAGGATGTACCAACACACTGGAATTCAACTCTTGAAATAAGGAGGATTCGACACAACAAAGATCCACTGAAAGCAACGCTGGCACAGCAGAAGCACAACTTTGCCATGCTAACCTCAGCTGAATATGACAGTTTGGCAAAGTTGGAAATGGTGCTGGAGCCCTGCAGATAATGTGATTTCTCCGTCTTCTCCAATTTTACTGACTGGAATAAAGTTGGTTTGACGTTGGAGGTTCGATATTCGCAGATAAGCGGAAATTAAGGGACCATCTCTAAAGTTACATATAACATTGTTAAACAATAGCATTTGTTAGATACAACATTGTTACACTTCAATAGCATTTTAGTCATGAAGCCAACTGGAAACTGTTTATCTAGGTGTCAGGTATGAAGCACACCTTTTACATTTTTTAAATTTAATAAAACAAGCTATTAATCCATCCATCTTCAACCGCTCACTCCTTTTCAGGGTCACGTGGAACCTAGAGCCTATCCCAGGGAGCATCGGGCACAAGGCGGGGTACACCCTGGACAGGGTGCCAGTCCATCACAGGGCACAATCACATACACACACATTCATACGCCACGGACACTTTAGACACGCCAATCAGCCTAACATGCATGTCTTTGGACTGGGGGAAGAAACCGGAGTACCCGGAGGAAACCCCTGACACACGGGGAGAACATGCAAACTCCGCACACACATGGCCCTGGCGGGACTCGAACCCCGGACCCTGGAGGTGTGAGGCTGTGTCCCAAACTGTGTACTTTCCTACTATAGGCCTATTGCATGCGAAATACATGTATCTAGGCTTCTATACAGTAGGTAAGTATGCGGTTTGGAACGCAGCCCATGGCTTCAAGTAGTCATCTTAGCAAGTATAGCATGACATAATTATCCGCACTGGAAGCGTTCGTAAAAACTAAAAATAAAAACCCCCAAAACTATATATACACGGTACCATAACGAAGACGAACTGTATGTTAATACGTGAAATTCTGAAGGGACGTCTGACAGCGTGGTGCGGTGACGTAATGACGTGTACCGTTAATCTAATTACTGTATGTTCTATAACATTTAAAATGGGTACATGAAAGGACTACTCTAAAAGCGACTCATGTAAACACCTTAATCACATTATCTTACTCAGAGTAATGTAAATAATTAGATTACAGCTGTCCATGTAAAGGTAGTCAGTGTCGTGTTTTCATTGCTTAACACTGGGTACAGTGTGGGTCTAATTAGTATATACGGTATCTCACAAAAGTGAGTGCACCCCTCACATTTTTGTACATATTTGATTATATCTTTTCATGTGACAACACTGAAGAAATGACTCTTTGCTACAATGTAAAGTAGTGAGTGTACAGCTTGTGTAACAGTGTAAATTTACTGTCCCCTCAAAATAACTCAACACACAGACATTAATGTCTAAACCGCTGGCAACAAAAGTGGGTACACTGTAGGTAGCCAGAGTAAGAGAAGGCAAGTGTGTAATGGAGGGAAGCACAACAATTTTTGACCGTGTCAGGACAGGTGCAGGTGGAAGCAACCTGGTGGGATTACTGTATGTGTGTGCATTGGAACTGTATCTAAATATATAAAAGACAATATAAATAAATAGTAATTTAATCCAAAGGGAGTCCAACGTAAAAACAGCCTGCTCCCTTGACTTTGTGTTGCCCCACAGGATCCCAGTCCTGATGCAGACTTCTAATACACACCTAAAACTTTGAAGTAGAGAATTGTCAAACAAACATGATCAAGATCAAATTTTCCTTAACCCTTAAAATACATTTGAGCTCCAGAACTTTGAGTGAATGATGTGTGACTAGGAAGAAAAGGGTTACTGAATATTTGCTTGATAAATTAGTCTAAATTAATACTTTCTTGTTTTGGGGTTGCTATTTAACATTTTTTTAATTGTATAATTTTTACAGTTATTTTTCCTAATCTGTCCACCAGTTGCAGGTGAATCCAGCAGCCTCCTGACTGAAGAGCAGTTAAAGTGTTCTATCTGTCTGGAAGTGTTCACTGATCCCGTCATCACTCCATGTGGACACAACTTCTGCAACAGCTGCCTCACACTAAGCTGGGATACGAGTCAATATTATTATTGTCCATATTGCAAAGAGAACTTCAACAAGAGACCTGAAATCAAGATTAATACAACACTGAGAGAGGTTGCAGATCGCTTCAAGAAGAAAACTGTCTCAGATAAGTCTCAGGTTCTTTGTGATTTCTGCACTGGTGTGAAGCAGAAGGCCTTGAAATCCTGTCTGGATTGTGGTGTGACTCTCTGTTCCTCTCATTTAGAGTCTCATAATAATGTTCCAAAATATAAGAAACACAAATTAATAAATGCAGTGGTGAACCTGGAGAAATACATTTGCCAGGAGCATGAGAGACCTCTGGAGATGTTCTGTAGAGACGATCAGAAGTGTGTGTGCCAGTTCTGTACTGTGACAGGTCACAAGAATCACAATGTTATTCCATTAGAGGAGGAGAGTGGAGAGAGGAAGGTGAGACCCATCAACATCAGTGTTAAATATTCTTATAAAGAATACAAATGAATTCAAATTTAGAAGATAAACTATTGTGTGTTTTTGATTTCTGTGCAGAGTCAGCTGGGGAAAACACAGACAGAGCTGCAGCAGATGATCCAGGAGCGGCTGAAGAAGATCCAGGAGATTAATCACTCAGTAGAGCTCAGCAAAGTGAGTTAAACATATTGTAGTTCATATATTCTGCGTTTTGTACTTTAAGTTTAGTTTTGTAGAACTTAAGGAAGTGGACATCTTCACAGTTAGTTGATGAAAGTGATATGTTCTTCTTTCTTTAGAGAAACACAGAGAAAGAGAAGTCAGACAGCGTTGAAGTCTTCTCTACTCTGATTCGCTCCATTGAGAGGAGTCAGGCTGAGCTGCTGGAGGTGATGGAGAAGAAGCAGACAGCAGAAGAGAAGCAGGCTGAAGGATGTATTAAAGAGCTGGAGCAGGAAATTGATGAGCTAAAGAGGAGAGACAGTGAGCTGGAGCAGCTCTCACACACTGACGATCATCTCCACCTCTTACAGGTAAGTGTTCCTGTCTCAATCACTCAACCACAATGCAGAACATCACAGAACATCAGCTGAGGGATTTCTCCTCTCTCCTGTTCTACTGTAGAATTATCCGTCAATGTGCATCGCTCCACACACCAAGAACTGGACTGAGATCAGGATTAACACTGAACTGAGTGTGGAAGCCCTGAGGACGACTCTGTTTCAGCTTCAGAAGACTCTGAATAAGAAACTCAGTGTAACTCTGAATAAGAAACTAAAGGAAAAAGGTGAGAAACTGAGAAGTCTGTAACAAGGGAATCATTTTGTTAGAGACAGTATGAAAAGTTAGTATGATTAGTTTCTTGGTTTTTTGATCGATGAATGAAAGTAAATTTGTGTTAATGATTAGATTTTTTTTTTAGCTTTCTTGTAGCTTTCTAATTCTAAGTTTACATTAAAATCATATTTTATTTAATAAATTACCTGTTGTGTTGTAATTAGTCTCCACAGAACTGAAGAGGATTCAGCAGTATGCAGGTACACTGCAGTTTCTGTTTCCTATAATATGTATATATAAGGGCTGCACAATTAAGTGAATATCGATCGCGATTTCGATTTTGACAGGCCACGATTAAATGAACATGATCGAGTGCGATATTAATGTTTCAAGTTCATCCTCCGCTAATGCTCCACTGCAGATCAAATCAAGCGCCTCCTACACTACAGCCAATCACCATAGAGCACGCAGGGACGACGTCATTTTGTAGCGCCAAAACCCCGAAACGGAGTTATGCTAAATGGGACTACAGAGAAGGTCGGAGGCATTAAACGTCATCACGCCGAAGGGGACAAAACTTGGCAGATAAAATACATTTACAACAGTTAATTTCACACTGCTTCTCATCTCCTCAGTCAACCGAACACGTGTGTAAATACTGCAAAGAAGCCATTATGATTAAGAGAGTAACTCTGTACCTCATCTGCTTCTCTTAACTTCCCAATCACACAACCGCCATCTTTTATTGAGCCCGCAAAATGACCGGAACTTGCACCTACTCGTATTGACACAGCGGCTTCGCGCGGAGTAAATTAATAATAATGATAACGCTACAAGGTAGGTTTAATTCCAGCTTATTTATTAAAAAAACTCCTCACCAATCATTATCAAGAGTAGCAACTGCTCCGTCTGTAAACATACAGTACACTGCTGGGGCCCGTTTCACGAAGGAGGTGAAGTGAAAACTCTGAGTACGTTAACCCTGAAATGAGGGAAACTCTGGGTTTTCCGTTTCAGAATGGGAGGAATGTTAAACCCGAGAGAGGAGAGTAAGTCAAGCCCGTTTTTGAAAGAGAGGTAACTTCTACTCAGAATCAGTTACCATGGCAACTTACTCTGTGAACCTAACCTGGTCGGGAGCAGGTTTTCTTCAGTAAACCAAGAGTTTCTTTACGTCTCCTCCCCTTTTTTAAAGAGGAAGCGGTGTTTAAACACCTCATTGATACTTACATTTACATTTAGCAGACGATTAGTGGACAACCCGTTCTACCGACTGAGCCACAGCCGCCCATACTGATGATACTTTCGGTACATTCATTCATTCATTGCGCACATTTCAGTCACGCAGAGAGCATCAAAGGAAATGAAATGGGATGTCCTTTTATGGACATCCTATTGATGAAGAGGCTGTATAAATACTTAGGCAGCTACATTTACATCGGGAGAGGATTTTGAGGCCCAGAGTGGATTTTTTGTCATATCACTATGCAAGGGCGTAACCATGGTATGGACATTGGGGGGTCCAAGGGTCCAAATTCACTATTGTTTTATACAGAATTGTTTTATAGTCTTTAATTAAATGACAGTATTTAGATTACTTAGTAATTATTTACACCCAACACTGTATAAAAGCAATTAAAATGTAAACTTATGCATGGACTCGAGCAGCTATTTTCTCCCAAGCTAAAGGACTCTCTGTCCTTTCTCTGCCTTTTTGTCTGACGCTGTTGCCATGGTGACTCATAATATCTGCGCTCCATTGATAATGGCTTTTTGTAGTTGTGCTGCACACGCTTAACTCAGAGTCACTCAACTTCGAGTTGATTGAACTCACTCATTTCAGCTGTTCTGTAACCGAAAACTCAGAGTTTCCCAACTCAGGGTAAGAACACTCAGAGCTCAAGTTTTAACTCAGAGTTTGTTGAACCTCCTTCGTGAAACGGGCCCCTGGACACTGTACTGGGGGACCACATCTAAAACTGATAAACAAGCAAAAATAAAACTACTAAAATGTAAAGACAGAAAATGTGCTTAGTTATAAATAAATAATTTAATAAAAAAAACTTATATAACGTCATAAAATATTAAAAAATGAGAGTGAAATAATATTTAATTACTATGGGTTGAATTTAATATCAATTTGACATTAAGCTTAGTTCGCTATTTCCTTAGAAAACATTAACCTTTTTCCTAATATGGATAATTTTTGTGTTAGTCTACTCTTAATTAAGACTCTGTTGATTAAGATACTGAAAAAATAAATATTTATGCTGTTTATTTATCAATTAACCAACAGTATTTCTCACTGCTATTATTATAACTTTTTAAGAGTGACCATGAGCAGAGAGCTTACATTTAACTATTTATGACAGACCTCCTGATTAAAGTTTAAACAAAAAATATTGGTATCTGGATCGTATCAGCTGTAAAAATCCTGATCAGAGCGTCAGTAATGAACACAATTAAACTAAAGTGCTTTGCATCTGACGGGTAAATGAACTCACCCAATTACATCTTATATGAGATTATTCAGATATCTACACAATGTACACGGACTCCAGCCCAGAACCATGACAGTGGAAAATGTCTATTAGTGTAGCTTTAAATATATTTAAGAGGAGCAGACTTCAAAGACTGAACATTGATGTTCATTGTATTTGTTTACAAAGTGGAATAGGTTAACGGTTGTTTTTTGCATACAGTCTGTTAAATTAACTGAAAATATTCAATTTAGTTTATTAGACGGTAAATTAATTTGTCATGGCTCACACTATGTTCCTATATTCTGTCATAATTGACCAGCTCAAGTTTTCTCATGCCTACTTGTGTGTTATATGGTAGCATGAGAAAACGTAATAAATGTGAAAGTGCAATAAAAATAAAATCAATAAATAATTGTGATCTCAATATTGATCAAAATAATCGGGATTATCATTTTCGCCATAATCGTGCCATAGGGCTGCACGATTATGGTGAAAATTATAATCCCGATTTATATATATATATATATATATATATATATATTATTATTTTTAATAAAATAAATATCACGTAATAAAATGTAAAAGCCTTTTTACTCATCACATACTGTGTGTTTCTCTCAGTGGATGTGACTCTGGATCCTGATACAGCTAATCTCTATCTCCTCCTGTCTAATGATGGAAAACAAGTGACGTGTGGAGACACAAAGCAAGATCTCCCAGACACCCCGAAAAGATTCACTTTTTATGCAAATGTCCTGGGAAATCAGGGTTTCTCCTCAGGGAGGTTTTACTATGAGGTGCAGGTCAGCGGGAAGACTGAGTGGTGTTTAGGAGTGGTCAGAGAGTCTGTTAACAGGAAGCGGAAATTTGAGACATTTAATCCTCAGGATGGATTCTGGACCATGATTCTGAGGAACGGGAATGAGTATAATGCTCGTGATGATCCCTGTATCTCCCTATCTCTGACAGAGAAACCCCAGAAGGTGGGAGTGTTTGTGGATTATGATGAGGGTCTGGTCTCCTTTTATGACATCGAGGCCATGTCTCATATCTATTCTTTCTCCGGTCAGGCTTTCACTGAGAAACTCTATCCATACTTCAGTCCTTGTTTGAATGATGGAGGTAAAAACTCCGCACCACTGATAATCTCTCGTGTGTAAAATTTACCCCTCATAAAATCAGTAGTGTATGAAAGGCCCAGAGTGAAATATATATTTTTTCAAAAACAGATATCACAATTTGAGTAATAATGAAGAATTTTAATATCATGTTAGGGTTATCTGGAATGTATTGTGCAGGTCTATTAAAAATGGAACAATGTATAATAAACCTTGAATTCACCTTCACCTTAACAAATAATTTCATTAAATAAAAACATTATTTTCTTAGTTGAAGTGTGTATCCTAACATTATTCTACTGTAAGAATGTACTCTGTGTGTGTGTTTTATTTATATATAGTTTAAGATAGAACATTGTTTGGATGTTTTTTTTTTTTTTACCTCATTTCCATGAAAGGAGAAACAATCATAGCCTTCTGAATCTGCCAGCTTGACCAGTTAATTAATCCAACTGTATACTGTATTCAACTGTGTAATTAAGAGTCTAAAATGATTTTATTTTTCATACTGGAAGAAGAACATGTAGAAGTTTAACAGAGTTTGAGTACACCATTTCTAACACCAGCTAGTTAGAGCCAACTAACACAAACTAGCTAGATAGCTAAGAACAGACACACAACATTGACACTCTTCATGCTTGAATTCTGCTAAACAATTATTATTGTTTTTTTTGTTTGTTTGTTTGTTTGTTTTTGGGGGGGGGGTGTTTATTTCTTTTTACATAAATGTAGTTGATATAATTTAGTTGATAAATAGATTAGCCAGCTAATTCTTGTCTTTTCTGTTCGAGAGTAACAAGACTAGTGAGCTAATTTAGCTAGATTACCAAGCTTGCTTAGCTAAAAAAATAATTTTTTAGTAGACTCTGATAACCTATCTTATATAAATATTTTTTTAAGAAATAGCTAGTCAACATATTTGACCAGTAGGTTTTTCAGCTAGTTGTTTTATATGTTAATATTCAGTCACCTCTGTCCTCCATTTTAGGGTTTTCCATATAATGCAGCATCTGTCTTGTTTAGCTGTGTAATTGTGGAGTGGGTGGTGAATCAGGGGGAATCCCTGATAAACCTTAAAGACTTCATTTCACTTCAAGATAGTTAAAACAGATTTCTGATTATTACATTAAATGGTTTTCAGAAACATGGTTAAGAAGAAACCACTGTGCTCTGATGGGATGGTGTCTTGTACTAAAGGTGTTTGTTTATATATAGATTAGGGCTAATCAACAAATTTTAACGCGTTATATTTTAAACACAAATTAATCATTTGACCCCAACTTCTTCATTATGGCAGCACGGATGGTTACCGGAATAAAGTTGGTTTGACGTTGGACGTTCGATATTTTTGGGGAATGATTAAGTCATGAAGCCAACTGTAAACTGTTCATCTAGGTGTCAGCTATAATACACACCTTAGATTTTTGATATTTTACAAAATATCAAAAATGTCATCTAGACATTATGTAAGGCCTACACCCTAAATCTGAATGAAAACTGTTGTCATTAAGCCAATTGTGTGGTGCTCTGTTTGCACTGTAGGTACATCACTGAGCTCCAAGGTGGTGAAAAGTATGTATCATGTCATCTCCTGCGTACTGTGGAGGTCTCTGATGTTGACCCTGCGTACATAGCGCTCCAAGGCGGCATTTACAAAGGACCTCAGTGGAAGAAAGGAGAACTCAAACCTGTGGTGGATAAAGGTGGCAACCGCTCTAGATACTTGGTTCAAAAACCTCAGCTGCTCCGTTTGGTCAAACCTAACCTCTCTTGTAGATATTTATGTTTGTACATGCTCATGATATTTCCTAATGAACTTAGTTGGTTCTGTTTCTCACATTATAAATAAATAGTAATTTAATCCAAAGGGAGTCCAACATAAAAAAGGCCTGCTCCCATGACTTTGTGTTGCCCCACAGGATCCCAGTCCTGATGCACACGTCTAATACACACCTCATATTTTGAAGTAAAGAATTTTGTCAAACAAACACGATCAAGATAAAATTTTCCTTAACCTATAAAACACATTTGAGCTTCAACACTTTGTGTGAATGATGTGTGACAAGGAGGAGAATG
This sequence comes from Noturus placidus, assembly GCA_022414735.1. NCBI lineage: Eukaryota > Metazoa > Chordata > Actinopteri > Siluriformes > Ictaluridae > Noturus > Noturus placidus. Next base: position 10,239 of record JAFFST010050361.1, on the reverse strand, counting down.
GTTACTCAATATTTGTTTGTTGAAATAGTCTAAATTAATACTTTCTTGTTTTGGGGTTGTTATTTAACATTTTTATTGTATAATTTTTACAATTGTTTTTCTTAATCTGTCCACCAGTTGCAGGTGAATCCATCAGCCTCCCGACTGAAGAACAGTTACAGTGTCAGTGTGTGCACAGTTCTACCTGACCCTTTGGGCCAATGGGAAATAGATCAAGGCTCTCTGGCTCAGTTGCTCTAGTTTGCAACCTCCTAGCTACAACCAGATGAGGTGCATGAAAACCAGCTCTCCGTTAGCATTCACTAATATTAGTGTCTCAACAGGTCAAATAGGTCTCAAGGGCGCAACGGTTAATACACAATTTAACACTCAACGTAATACATGACCTATACTATGGAATGTGAGGACATATAATAAAAGTGTGTGCAAACATTACATTGGTGATATATAGAGAGATCAATTGCACCTGCTCAAAAGGAGCAGCTCAACCCAGTTTGTGAGGCAGTGCGCAATCCGAGAGGAGGCTCAGCTCGTCACTGCCTCACTTTGCATCTTTCCCCCGAATTCGAACAGGAAAATACACAAATTCTTTATAATAATTATTTATTTATTTTTAATCATTATTTGTTTTTTACATTTCATGATGACAGAGGCACTGCCTCCCCTGACCGCACGTCACTGGAGTCTCTGCATCTGAGGCTGTATATCCGAAGCTGTACATTTGTGGCTATACCTCTGAGGTTGTTTGTCTATGAGTATACATCAGTGGCTCTGCATCTGAGGATCTACGTTTGTGGCTGTGCACGTCTGAGGTGTGGGGGCGGTCCGTCTGAGGCTCTGGGTTCAAGGCTTTACATTTCAGTCCCTTCCTTTGTGTCTGCTTTCTACTACTCTCTTATTTGGCTCATGTGAGGTCATTTTAATAATTTTATGTTTGTACATTAATGGGATTGGTTAGAACTGCACAGTGGGCATGTGGATATTCAGTTTTCAGGTCGCTAATGTGTATAGTACATTATATTGAACAACGCAAATCTTTTTAAAAAATCCCTCTTTAGTAGCATTGACATTTATGACATTGTAGACTTTTCTTTAACTTTCCAAACGTGACAATTACTTAGAAGCTCAGCTTGTAATACAAATTTAAAAATAATGCCTAGGTAGTAGGTGATTATAATAGCTTCTTGTTATTTTAATGAATTTAGACAGTTTTTAGGCACAATTGTGAATTTAATAATAAGTGATGTTTGTTTCATAATTTTAAGACAGTCAGCTCGTTATTTTGTTTATTAAATTAATTGACTATACACTGTGTTCTTATTTTAGCTATTTTATACCAGTGGATTTTTTTAAATTTCAAACTGGAAATGCCAAACGTCTTAAATCATAGTTTAATAATTAGATATTTAAACATGGCACTAATCCTAGACCCAGTAATGCTACATTCAGTTCATTCAAACTTATTTTTATTCCAAGTTAGATAATAATTTCTCTCTCTCTCTCTCTCTCTCTCTCTCTCTCTCTCTCTCACACACACACACACATTTTACCCTGATAAGATATCTTTTTGCCATAATCTTCCACCGCTGCTCTCGTGACCAGCTCTTTCTGAACTGGATGCAGGGGTATTGATGATTGTTTTTTATTGTGCGTGTTAAACAGTGTGATACATTGAGGAATTACAGTATTGGCACACGTCTACTGAATAGCAAGGATCGTTGTCTTTAACGTGTTATAGTTTACTCCGGTGTAACTGCAAACAATCTGAGAAAGGGAGAAACCCGTGAACTACTAGAGTGCAGACTTGGTCCAAAAATGTACACATGCTCCACAAACACTGAAGTGCCTGAGGAGTGTTTACTCGCTCTATCCTTCAGAATGGAAACTACCTACACATTCGCTTTTGAAAGACTTTCACAGGCATCACAAACATTTGTTTATATTACACTTGTATTAATTTGGCAGATTTTTTTTTCTTAATCCGAAGTAACCACCACTTCTTTCTGTTTGTATTTCACATATTTCCTTACCACATCTTACAAGAGCTGCACGATAATCACAACAATCCTATACAATAGGCACATCATTTTCATTAACATAATCTCAATGAAATATCTACTCTGTCTGTATACTTTACACACAAACAACTCAATCTGAGAACTTTATTGCTGATTCACTTTATACCACACCGCCATCCAATTCTCCATAACATGCTCTAATAAGTTATCATTTCTATAGCAACAACATACACAGGGAATTGTATGTTATTATATTGTATAAATGTAATTGTAGTCCATCATACTCTACCATGCTATTTATAATAACACTTTTGTTTAATTCTTATTTTTGTAAAGATTTAATTAAAAGGGGTTAAAAGTTCAAGTTGCTTGCTGGGTTTTATGTTACAATCCTGGATTCTGGTGCTGTTTGCGGTACAGATCCAGCGGAATCATCTGTCCATGATCTGCCCAATTTGCACTGCACTGCGCATGCGTGGTGAAAATGGAGGGGGCTACTCTGTCAATCATCATTGCAACACCTTATCCCTAGGGGGCGGTAATGTATAATTAAGCACAGAAGAAGAAGAGGTGGAGCAAGGAAGAAGAGTGTTAATGGTGTTTACTGCTCATATGGAGATTTGCCGCCATCTTACTGCAGGAAGGTACTGCGCAACGGTTTTATTTATCTATTTGTTTAAACTTTATACTTTAATATCAGTTAAAATATATGTATATGTTTGGCTTTTACTTTAAAAACGAATGTTTGGAGAGTTAGCATTTCTCATTTCTGCTCTCCAAACAAAAAAAAAAAATCCAATAATAAATGTCACTGTTGGAGTCCGATGCCATGATTGGTTAGTTGATTCTGGTACTTCATTAACAATTCTTCATTCCAACAATCCCCAAGACAATAGTAAAGACACAATAACTTTAGAAAGGTTTCACAGAACAATTTCTCTTGCATCCCAGGCAGAAAATATGCCGTTCTGAACTGGCAAAGCTGATTTCAAAGACAAACCCTGACTCAGTAGAACTGGTGATAGTCATGGTAGTGATATATTAAAATCAGACATTATGACTAAGCGTGTCTAGATCATTAACTATGGCAACAATTGCATTTGGTGTCATCCTGAGAGTAAAGATAAGCTTGTGGAGATTTCTGATGTACATGCAATCAAAAAGGTTAATGTTGCTTTACAAATAAATTTACATTTCATTTAGCAGATTCTTTTATTTTTAAGTTTTTATTGCTCTACAAGACACAAACTCCTCATTTATTCCTTCCCTTTCCTCTTTTACTTTTTTTTTTTTTTTACTTTTTGTTCTGATTTATCTTTTTTTCTGAATGTTTGGTTAGAACGTTCTGTAACATGGAGCTAATGCTAATTTAAAATGTTCTGTTAGAAAGCCTACAGTCACCCCATCACCACGTTCACCCCTGTTCCCAGTAGCACGACCAGCAGCAGCACACGTCTCATTCACGGAGATGCTGCAGAACTAACAGACGATGGACGATATGCCATGTGAGTGTATTCTTCTGCTTTCTGATTGACTTTGTTTTGTAGGTATTAATTTTATAGAACATGTTTCCTCACTGTTAGCCTTTACACGGAGCCCCCAGTAATCATCAGAAGCAGGTAGGGCCAACCGTGATTTCCACTCAGCCATCTTACTGGAATTTGTGTAGGTTAGGAATAAGACTGAGGATGGAGTTGTATAGTTTTGTACTGTGTATTATTTTGTAAATATTGTTAACTTCTTTATCATAGCCATGATGAGGGTGTTGTTGACTAAATTGGGGATGGTGCTGGACCAACAAAAGGTTGCTTCAACTACAGGAGGTCCAGGTGCAGATTTTGGATATTGAGGAAGATTTACTGCCCCTCCAAGACATTCCTCAACTGTGTAGCCTGAAGCAAAGGATGCAACAGAGCCCAGATTACAGCAAAAAAAAACTGCTGAGAATTTATTTATTTATTTAGTTAACAATTGTTTGCACAATTACACAGCGATTGAGAGCGTTTCTTTTTTCCTCAAAAGGACACACTTGTACTCAAAGCACAACACTGAACACAACTTTGATGTAAGGGAACAATTATGACCTAATCTTTGGTAGAGGAGGAAAACACAGGGCAGGGTAACTGCAGGAATAGTGAGAAGCACTGGCGCAGTTGACGAGGCAAGACATGCTTATTAATTATTTATTTTTATATTAATTTTTTTTTAATCGATTTCAGTTAAACTGGTTGACACCTATTGACGGGACTGATGTGCTCGACTGCACGTTGCGCATATTGAAGAGTGATTGTTAGCTTCCTGGAAAATAACCTCAATTAGAGGGGAGTCAATGGAAAGACTTCACTGGCCACTCTCAAACTCTGAGAGGTCATGATTGGTAAGTATCTGTTCACATACAGAATTGGCTGTCTCTCTGAGATGATATGTAAGAAGTAATCCACAGCTAGGTGTGCATTAAACAATTTTAATGCATGATGTGGAGGAAAAAAAAACACTCGTTTAAATTGTTTAATGCACACCTAGCCATGGATCACCCCACTTATACCATGGTCTGTCCACAATTAATAACGGTAAAGCTGTCATTGGTTTAGAAATGCAAACTTCTTAATTAGAAGTTTAAAATAAACTTTAATTTCCATTAGTTAGGTCATTTGATCTGAAATAAAGCAGACAGAGATGCAGTAGTGTGATAAGATTTAGAAATTATAATTATCAAACTGGCTGAACTACCTGTGCAATAAACAGTTATAATGCACACCTCACAGCCAATCAGAATTCAGTATTCACACTAACCACAGTATAAGTGTAACTAATGCTTAAGATTCATAATGACCTTATTTCTTTATTCCAAAGCCACAGTTCATAGAAACCTCCTCATGGCTAATGCTGCTGAGATGGCGGTCAAGGGGACGATGAAGAGATGGCTCCAGCTGGCATCAGATAGTGTGGACACAAGAATTTGTGTGTGTTGGTAGTTGGGTGGGTATACAGTTGCGGTTGAAAGTTCACAAACCCCTTGCAGAATATAAAAAAAATCTTAGTACTCTTAACAAAATAAGGTTGATCATAAAAATCCCATGATTATTTAGTCCTGTCCTGAATAAGCTATTTCACATAACGGATGTTTACATATAGTCCTCAGGACAATAGCTGAGTTTATAAAAATTACCTGTTCCAAAGTTTACACACATTGATTGTTAATACGGTGTCGTTACCTGGATGATCCATGACTGTGTTTATATATTGTGATGGTTGTTAACAAGTCCCTTGTTTGTCCTGAGCAGTTAAACTGCCCACTGTTCTTCAGAAAAATTCTCCAGGTCCTGCACATTGTTTACTTTTTACTATCTTCTGCATATTTGAGCCTTTTGCAACAGCGGCTATGTGATGTTGAGATCCATCTTTTCACACTGAGGACAACAGAGGGACTGTTTAAAAGTGTACTTTTTTTTTCTTTTTTACTTATACTTTATTGGAAAACAATTCACACATTTACTGTATTTTCCGCACTATAAGGTGCACCTAAAAGCCTTAAATTTTCTCAAATTGTCCGTGCGGCTTGTGTGGACGGAGTTCCAAAATTTGTAAAAATGTTGTGCGACTTTGGTAAATGCTCCGCTTGATTGACTGTCGGACCATTTCCCGCTGACACAGGGACGTAATACTTACACTACGTACGCTGGCAGCGATAAACCAATCAGAGAACATTACGTAATACGTATGTACGCTTACCTCCGCCACGCCTCCGGTAGGTATACTACCGGTATGCTGCAAAACAACATTTGTTGAATAAAGTTCAACTTAACTCACTGTTTTCCTTCCGTTACCTTTTTTTTTTGTAGACCGTTGTCATGAAGTTGGAGGCAATAAGTGCAGGAGAGCCGTCTTTATTTAAGAACAAAACAAACAAGCACTGCTTAGCATCCCCGGCTAAGGCTAACTATACTGGCTTCAAACAAACATAGGCATTCGGCACTCAGACAGACCTTCAAACAAAGAACAATAACTCGCAATGTGCTCTTAGCCCCAGGGGTTTAAATACCCAACATAATCAAACCAAACACAACACAGCTGGGATATCATCACCGAATCCAAAACAAGTAGTCACGTGTCTAATGTTAGTTCATGCTGGGGTGCCATCTTCTGGCCGAGGCGTAACAACCGTATGTTTTAGAATCAGTAATCCTGGACCTGTACTTGCATTTATTAAAGTTCATTGTAGAGAAAAGTTTTTCACACAGATATGTGCTTCCAAAAGGGCACATTGCAGTGAAAGCTTTAACTTTATCACTTAACAGTGACAGTGAGGCCTTACAGTAGTCTAATCTAGAGGTGATGAATGCAATAATAATAATTTTAAAAGTACAGGATATCACAATCATTATTTATATAATTATACCTGCACATTCTGAAGTGTTTTGTTCCACATACACCACTGTAATTTGCCAATGATTACCATTTCTAATTTATATATAAACAAAAACATCATACCTTTTTTATCAGTTTATAGTTACATGTAATGTTGGGGAAATAAGAAGAGTGTATAGATGATACTATTCTCCTTGATAGATTAGAAAATGTTGCTGGCATTAAGGGAGCAGTCCTCTCCTGGCTCAACATCCTTAACCTGAAGCTCCAGGGCCCTGATCAGCTCATCACAGCAGCTTATGAAAATGTGAAAGATGAGATTGTGGAAAATGTCAGCTTTCTGCAAATAAAACCTTAGCAATTTCCCATCATGATAAATATACATCTGCTATTGACAATCTACTGCAGAAATGTGATGAGTACTTTGCTGATTTCAAGACACACTGACACTTTCCAGATGTTTGCAGACCTCTTCTCAGTTGATGTGGAGAGTGTCCCAAGTGTTGTGCAAATGGAACTTATTGACTTGCAGTGTGAACTAAAAACTAAATTCAGCGAGGCACAGGGAAAAGCAGATCTCATCATCAAAATGATCCTCTACTGGCTGATGCTGATATCAGTACAGTGGGTAACATATTGATACATAATAAATCAATGTTAGTGTTAAGAATAAATAAATGCAGCATATAGTTGTTACTTTGTGCTTTTGAATATTATTTGAATATTCCCTTCTGTCTGTTTTCACACACGCTCTCTCTCTCTCACACACACACACACACACACACACACAACACACCACACACACACACACAGGGGTGGGAGGGGTGACGCTGGAATTCGAGGGCCTGTTTGTGATTGGCTAATGTGCCACTGTGTTCTTAGCGTATAAGAGAGAAGCAGTTTTGTCTATATCACGGAGAGCTCGGAGCGTAAGGTTTATTTCGGAGTTGTTGTTAGAACAGATCTGAGCATTTAGATGAGCGGCAGAGTGAAAACCGGCGGAAAGGCTAGGGCTAAGGCCAAGACTCGTTCATCCAGGGCTGGACTTCAGTTCCCCGTGGGACGTGTGCACAGGCTTCTGCGTAAAGGCAATTATGCCGAGCGCGTCGGTGCCGGTGCTCCGGTCTACCTGGCCGCAGTGTTGGAGTATCTGACTGCTGAGATCCTGGAGTTGGCCGGTAACGCCGCCCGTGACAACAAGAAGACCCGTATCATTCCCCGCCACCTGCAGCTCGCCGTGCGTAACGACGAGGAGCTGAACAAACTGCTCGGCGGAGTGACCATCGCTCAGAGTGGTGTGTGTTATATTCTGCTCCTTCTCACTCACTCGGGCTACAGAATATGTTAATTCTGCCCAACGGGGCAATACTTTTATTAGTTTTCTGGAACACGTATACAATCCGTGCATTCACCTCTTGCCCCGTCTCACACTTTAACAGGCCCGTGGGACAACAATTCCTATTGTTACATCCTTTCTCTTTTTTTTATTTTTTTTTTAAACTGTGTGACTTAATAAATTGTAACAATGTGAACATCTCTGTAAGGCACAACTTTTTCTGTAAAATAAATCTCTTCTTAAGATTAGGTAACAGGAACAATACTCCACTTTGATATCCACTCAGAGTTAAACACAAACATTTCAAATTCAAAGTAGAAGTTCTGGAGGATCCAATACATAACCCTTTGACTACAAACATGTTTGTAACAAACAACCCACATTATCAATTTTTTTTTTTATATTTATTTATTAATTTTTTTTTGTCATCCCCCAAAGTCCGTGAGTGGTCCACAATAATTAACTTGTAAAGTCCATGTAGCGCTGCGGTCTGACCACTGCACGACCAGCCCTTGTGATCACAGGTCCGTCTGTGGCACCAAGAGTAGCTTTGTCACCCAAGTCTGTGTCTGCGTGCGTGTGTGTGTCAGGGGTAGTATCTGTCGGAATGACAGTCTCTAGGTCCATGGGGTCACTT
>JAFFST010050360.1:177905-190725 GCA_022414735.1 Noturus placidus | reverse complement strand
CCTACTCAGCGTGGCACAAGATCCCTTTCCAGAACCTTCACACTAACTGTTCCTCAGTGGTGGAATGAACGTCCAACCTCAATCCGTACTGCAAAATCTCTCACCATCTTCAAAGAAACAGCTAAAGACCCATCTCTTCCTTGAATACCTAACCAACTCATAGGGGCAATAAATAAATAAATAAATAAATAAATAAATAAATAACCTTTTGGCACTTACACCTCTACTCTACGCACTTTGCTTCTTCTAGAACTCAATTAATGGATCTTGTATGGTAGCACTACTTGTATTGTTCTCTGCTTGATATATCGCTTTGCTTGTATTTTTCTCCTTTGTAAGTCGCTTTGGATAAAAGCGTAAATTTAAATTTAAATGTAAATTTGTAGCAAAAAATGTTTGCTTGCTTTCTACATTAGTAGAGTGCAAAACTGAGTGCAAAAAAGCAACATTTGAAGCAGAAACATGTCATTGCTGAATACATTTGCAAAGTGGGAAAATTGTGTAAATGTATGTTGAAATAATTAAGGTTTTACAGACATATTTTAAGCAAAGGCAAAAAGACATCAGTGTCCAACAGTGTGCTTATTCTTAATTTGACTCACATCCATCCAACCTGATGGCCATATCTGTGTGCTTGTAGGCTACCTACTGAGTCTGATTGTGTTCACCATCTGTGTCTGCATCTCTAATCCAGCTAAGTGCTGCCACTGCTGTTGAGTGAGCAGCTTTCCACACAAAGAAATGACAAGTCAAACAGCTCATCCAGACTGGCAGACACACGTCTTCTCCCTGATCTTCAAAACGCTGGATTTCATCTCTTACAATGTGTGAATAAATGGGACAGGAACGTGGTGCTTTGGCAGCTCCAACTGGGAGTGTCATGCCAGATCGTGTCCCCTGCCATCTCTGGATGGAGGAAACAGCGCAGGAGGTCAGCTCATTTCTGGCACGTCACATTTGAAAGACTCCTGTGTAGAGAGACAGCGAGGCAGAGATGAGAGAAGGACAGTGACGAGACTGATGCCGCATTGGCCGAGCTCTGATAGAACATGAGTAGGTGTCTTGTCACATCAGCCTCCTGCTCTGCGATGTCAAAAGGCCCCTGCCATGTCGACCAGTTCAGTTAGGCAGCCTGCATCGTAAAAGTGAAATGTTGCACTTTCTCTTCTAATACACATTGACAATATACTGATTTCAGGCAAACAGTTAATAACAAGATGGGCTATATGATGTGTTTCATTCCATTTGCAGTCCAAGTTGGCAGGTATTATGTACAGTAAAATTGTGAATGTGAATGTCATTCATCCATGGGAACACTGGGAATACACATTGGACAGGATACCAGTGTCTTAATGCACACACCTTTTTTTTTTAAAGGGGGTCAAGAATATAATCATGCATACTGTAGCATGTTTTTGGGTAGGGTACCTTTGTACCCATAAAAAACTCAAGTGGACATGGGAAAAACATGCAAAATTCCACACAGCTAGTAACTCAAGCTCAGGATTAAACCCCCTGAAGCTGTGCTGCTGCATGCCCTGAATGTGAGAAAATAGTTACACTAAAATGACAAGCAAGCTTTTCATACACTCAGCATTTTCCCAAGTTGGGAATATTGCTTAAGGTAATGGATCAGAAGGCAGGAGCTAATGGATTGTTACACAGCTTTTGACATGTTATTGCAGCATGTAGCTCACTATAATTGGTGTTGTCAGCAAGCATTAATTTAGTGATACATAGATTCATACACTGAAAGGAGCATCTTTAGCAAACGTCAGATCTCATGCTAAAATGTCCCAGGCAGTTATTCAAGTAAGTGACCCAGTGTACAAACCCAATAGTAACTACAGTGCTGTGAAAACAAATTGGCCCCTATTCTCATTTCTTCTGTTTTTGGGTATAACCCCAATTCTGAAAAAATTAGGAGAGTGTGGAAAATGCTAATAAAAACAAAGAGGAGTGATTTGTAAATGTCCTTTGACAAAGAACAAAACGTATAAAGACAAGTTATTTGATGTTTTAACTAATCAACTGCATAGTTATTTGAAGGTAAGCATTGATTTTGAAATTGATGCATGCAGCACACTCCAAATAAGCTTGGACAGGTGCAATTTAGGACTAACAGTGTTGTCCATCCATCCATCCATGTTCTATACCATACCGCTTATCCTTCCTTCAGGGTCACAGAGAAACCTGGAGCCTATCCCAGGGAGCATGGGCACAAGGCAGGGTACAACCTGGACAGGGTGTCAATCCATTGCAGGGCACAATCACTTACACATTCACAAACCCATTCATACACTATGGACACTTTGGACATGCCAATCAGCCTACCATGCATGTCTTTGGACTGGGGGAGGAAACCGGAGTACCTACAGTGCATCTGGAAAGTATTTACAGCACTTCACTTTTTCCACATTTTGTTATGTTTCAGCCTTATTCCAAAATTGATTAAATTCAGCATTTTCCTCAAAATTCTACAAACAAAACCCCATAATGATAACATAAAAGAAGTTTGTTTGAAATCTTTGCAAATTTATTAAAAATAAAAAACAAAAAAAGCATATGTGGATAAGTATTCACAGCCTTTGCTCAATACTTTGTTGAAGCACCTTTGGCACCAATTAGAGCCTCAAGTAATCATTTTCATTTTGAGAATGATGCTACAAGCTTGGCACACCTATTTTTTGGCAGTTTCTCCCATTCTTCTTTGCTGGACCTCTCAAGCTCCATCAGGTTGTATGGGGAGTGTCGGTGCACATCCATTTTCAGATCTCTCCAGAGATGTTCAGTCGGGTTCAAGTCTGGGCTCTTGCTGGGCCACTCAAGGACATTCACAGAGTTGTCCTGTAGCCACTCCTTTGTTATCTTGGCTGTGTACTTAGGGTCGTTGTCCAGCTGGAAGATGAACCTTCACCCCAGTCTGAGGTCCAGAGCGCTCTGGAGCAGGTTTTCATCAAGGATGTCTCTGTACATTGCTGCATTCATCTTTCCCTCAATCCTAACTAGTCTCCCAGTTCCTGCCACTGAAAAACATCCCCACAGCATGATGCTTCCACCACCATGCTTCACTGTAGGGATGGTTTTGGCCAGGTGATGACTGGTGCCTGGTTTCCTCCAGACATGACACTTGCCATTCAGGCCAAAGAGTTCAATCTTTGTTCAATCTTTGGTCTGAGAGTCCTTCAGGTGCCATTTGGCAAACTCGAGGTGGGCTGTCATGTGCCTATTACTGAGGAGTGGCTTTTATCTGGCCACTCTACCATTCAAGCCTGATAAATGGAGTGCTGCAGAGATGGTTGTTCTTCTGGAAGGTTCTCCTCTCACCACAAAGACATGTTGGAGCTCTGTCAGAGTGACCATCGGGTTTTTGGTCACCTCCCCGACTAAGGCCCTTCTCCCCCGATCACTCAGCTCTAGGAAGAGTCCTGCTCGTTCCAGACTTCTTCCATTTATGGATAATGGAGGCCACTGTGCTCATTGGGACCTTCAATGCTGCAGAAATTGTTCTGTACCCTTCCTCAGGTCTGTGCCTCGATACAATCCTGTCTCGGAGGTCTACAGACAGTTCCTTGGACTTCATGGCTTGGTTTATGCTCTGACATGCATTGTTAACTGTGGGAACTTATATAGACAGGTGTGTGCATTTCCAAATCATGTCCAATCAACTGAATTTACTACAGGTGGGCTCCAATTGAGTTGTAGAACCGTCTCAAGGATGATCAGTTGAACCAGGATGCACCTGAGCTCAATTTTGAGTGTCATGGCAAAGGCTGTGAGTACTTATGTAAATGTGCTCATTTGATTTTTTATTTTTAATAAATATGCAAAGATTTCAATCAAACTTCTTTCATGTTGTCATTATGGGGTATTGTTTGTAGAATTTTGAGGAAAATAATTAATTTAATCTATTTTGGAATAAGGCTGTAACATAACAAAATGTGGGAAAAGTGAAGCGCTTTGAATACTTTCCGGATGCACCGTAATAGTGATGTGACAAGTTGACATAAGAAGCCATACATCAACACTGTCCAGAAGCACCACTGACTTCTCTAGGCTGTGTAATCTGAGATGGACAGTAGCACAGTGGAATTGTGTTTTGTGGTCCGACAAGTGAACATTTAAAATAGTTTTTGGTCAAAACGGCCACCGTGTTTTCCGGGCCAAAGAGGAACAGGACCGTCCAAGCTTGTTATCAGCATCAGGTCCAAAAGCCAGCATCTGTGATGGTATGGGGGTGTGTCAGTACCTATGGCATGGGTAACTTGCACATCTGTGAGAGCACCATTAATGCACAAAGATATGTAAACAATTTGGAGCAACATATGCTGCCATCCAGAGCAGAACAACGCCAAACCACATTCTGCCTGGATTACAAGCATATGGTTGTGTAAGCAGAGAGTACGGGTGCTAGCATGGGCTGCCTGCAGTCTTGACCTGTCTCCCATTGAGAATGTGTAGTGTATTATGTACAGTTGCGCAGCTGAAGAAATGTATAATGGATGAACAGGGGAAAATTCCACTTGCTAACTTGTTAACCAACTGGTGTCTTCAGCGCCCAAACGCTTAATAAGTGTTATTAAAAGAATAGGTGATGTTACACAGTGGTAAACAGTCGACTGTCCCAACTTTTTTCGAGTGTGTTGCAGTCATCAGATTTGAAATGTGTATATTTGAAAAAAGAAATTACATTCACAAAGTTAAACATCAAATAATGTGCTAATAATGTATTTTCCATATAGAACAGGGTGAATTGATTTTCAAATGACTTTTTGTTTGTTTTTTTGCATTTTCCATACTGTCCCAACTTTTTCGGATCCGGGGTTATACAGTATATTTAATATCAGTTTTTTTTATTTTGTGCGATTTTCCTGAGCTGTCAAAATATTGTATTCACAAAAGACCTTTTGCAACACCAAAAGCAGTTTTCCAAAAGATGTGCTTGAATATTTTTTCAGGATGAGTTGGCATGTAACTCAGTCAGGGTGGATTCTGTGGGCAGTCAGTACAGCCACCTCCTATCTGTCCCACGACTCGTCCAGAGCTGTCACACACTGTCATGTCATTTCAGTCCACAATAAGACCTGACATCTAAGGAGAGTCTGAGCATGGTCGTGGAGGAGCTGAAGTGAAATGGTAATGGCAAATGATTTATTTATCGGATTTAGTCCAAAGATTTAATAAACAATACATTAAGTGACAGGAATTTAAACCTGTGCATATCAGCATATGCAAAAATTGCTTATTATCTACAATATAACCCTGTGGTGTGGATAAAAAAGACAGAAATACCGGCACAAATTATACAAATTAAAATGTTTCCCGAACATTTTTTCTATATTATATTTTGATTAAGCTGTTTTTCATCCAACTTTTAGATAGGCATTTCTGTAAGAATTCTTGTTCAAACAGTTTGGAGCTCATCACGCTGTCAGAGCCAGCTTTCTTCTCGTTATCTGGAGCTGTCGTCAACATGCACTCTCAAATTAGATTGACATCCAAACCCCTCAAATATATGAAGCAATTTAGATGATATTCATCAAAGTGGTGACAGAAACACGTAGACAGAGGGCACTTCTCTCTCATTTTATCTCTCTATTTTTATCACAGAGATTAGAACAAAGTAAGAAAAAAAGCAAGAGTACACAATTTAAGTGACACAATTGGCCAAGCCTTATAATAATAATAATAATAATAATAATAATAATAAGTATTATTATATAATTCTGATTTTCAACAGAGTTATACATTTGAAGCAATATTATTACTGTGCTGCAGTTCCAAGAATATATAGCATTGCAGCAACAGCAATATCACACACATACGTACACATTATATCTATATCTATATATCTATATCTATATCTATATCTATATATATATATATATATATATATATATATATATATATATATATGGAATATTGCAGCTGCTACGATGATATATATAAAATGTCTAGCTTTAAATACTGCTTTGACATACTGGTATGTAACCACAGTCAAATCTGCCTTTTATACCAACACTAGGGTAATGGTTACATAGTGGATCTTTTTATGTGAACTGAGAGAGAGAAAGCGTATCTGGATAAGAATGCACCATAGGGAAATACCTTTACATTAAATAATATTGTTAAGGTGAAAAGTAAGACTTCTGTAATATGTGAAATACATTTGATGGCCATAGAAAAGGCAAAATAAGAATTTTAATTTACTAAAATGTAGAGTCTTTACATTTTACATTATAAAAATAGATACTGTTAAAAAACACAGCAGTGAATAGTTTGCTTTAGAAATATTACTGAAATCACATCATCCATAAAGTAAATTATGATCAGTAAACTTACAATAACCAGGCATGTTTGCAATTCATACAGTTTGTCAGCAATATATCATACACTCACCTTCCACTTTAATAAGGAACATCTGTACACCTGCATTTATGCAGTTAGCTAAGCAGCCAATCATGTGGCAGCAGCATAATGAATAAAACCATGCAGATCAGGGTCAAAAGCTTTAGTTAATGTTACATCAGAAGCGATCTCTGTGACTTTGATCATGGCACGGTTGTTGGTGTCAGATGGGCTGGTTTGAGTATTTCAGAAACTGCTGATTTCTGGGATTTTTACATACAACAGTCTCTAGAGTGTACACAGAATAGTGCAATAAACAAAAAACATCCTGTGTGCAGAGGGTCTGCAAGCTGAAACACATGGGAAGAGAGAGATCAGTGTTGATGAGAGAGATCAGAGGAGAATGACCAGACTGGTTTGAGCTGACACAAAGTCTATAGTAACTCAAATAAGCACTCTTTACTACCATAATGAGCAAAAATGCATCTCAGAATGCACAACATATCAAGCTTTGAGGTCGATGGGCTATAACAGCAGAAGACCACATCAGGTACCATGAGGTTGTTTTGTGTTTTTCGCACCATTTAGTGTATTCTCTAGAGACTCTGTGTGTGTGTGAAAATCCCACGGGATCAGCAGTTTCTGAAATACTCAAACCAGCCCATCTGGCATGTTTGATGTGAACATTAACTGAAGTTCTTGACCTGTAACTGCATGATTTTATGCATTGTGCTGCTGCCACATGGCTGATTGGATAACCGCATTAAGGAGCAGGTGTGAAGGTGTTCCTAATGAACCGGATGGTGAGTGTATATTGTAAATAAATACCCTATGTTAATATTTTATTCCTCAAATATGTTTCTATTTTGGTCATCAAATTGCAATGCCTCTGTGTGTTGTATATAATAGTAAACCACCGTACAAACAATGAAAATAATGCCGATTTATATGCAGAAACAAACACAAATAGATTTAGTCGATTGCAAATAAATAAATAAATAATATGATGAATTATTATGAAAATGATTAAAGTAGCCCTGTACAAATGTACAAATTGTCATCAGAATCAAGAAAAGCAATTGCTGAGTATACAGAAACAAAAAAAACCCCTCTACATCCTGTATATATCTATTTTGTACATAATCTACTATGAACTGTGTGCTAATTATCACAAACAAATCCTATGAGGTGTAATTCCTACCAGATATTTATTTTATTTATGAGCTAATATACATTTTATGATCATAAACCCTTTTGTATTTTTATCAACACACAATACACATCCTATACAACACTTACACAGATAGTATTCTCTGTCTCAGTTTTTATAAATGCTGATTCAGCTGATCTTTAGACTAATAGCACAGCGTTTATACTCAGTACAGCTGCTCTGGACCTGCAGCAGATCAGAGGAATGACAGGACAGTTTTATCCAACATGTTCTTTGAATGCTTCGCAATTGTCATGTTGGGATTTTTACAAGAAAACTGAGCCAAGTCCTGTAATCTAAAGCCAAGATGTGACTCAATGTGACAGATGTAAGTTGACCGTGTTTGGATTTGTGTGGCACACTCACTACAGAAGAAAACAGGGTAACCAGAGTCAACATTTTTCAGAAATTTGGTCCTGCCTGTGCGCCTCAGCTGGTATTTCACATTGGCTAGCCAGTGGCTGATAGTTGTCATGGAAAGACCTGTAACCTGTGAGATGACCATCCTTTCTTGAGGACTCAAGTCTGATATGACATACTTCCCATCAGCTGTCTTCCTGAGGCATGATGTGAACTGGGCTTGCAGAATTAACAAGTGTTGAGGATTCCAATGCGACTGCCTGCCCTTGCATTTGTGCACCATAGATGCATCATCTCCTGTGTTTGGCATGTGAGAATCTTCGATACCTGATCTCTCTGATTTATGGGAAGGAGCCTGCGACTTTAAGATATGAGTGCCTGACAAATTGCGTAACATGTCTGATATGTCTAAGAGGGCACTCTCATGTACTGGGCTGACTGGAGTGCACTTTATTGTATCAGTTAAATCAGTCTTGGTCATAGCAGGAAGAGAATTTAACACTTTCCCTGGGAGAGAAGCAGTAACTAAACACTGGTTCCTTTTGCCTTTGGATAAATCTATCGGTTGGTCTTTGTCAATCTGATAGACATCTGGATGTAATGGTTCTAGTTTTGAAGTTGATATCGGAGCTGAAGCCACCGCCGCCCTCTCTGCCATACTGTTGCTCATCTTTAGAAGCATACTCATAGGATCCTCAACTGGCTTCACAGGATTGGCCGCTTTACCTAAATGAAGATTCATGACTGACTGAAGGGCATTTAAAGGACTAACAAATGGTTGTTTTGGCTCTGGGTGAACAGTTATTACTGCGCTGTCGTCACAGAAAGCTAAAGAGGTTGTGAAGCTTTCATTACATCTTTTTGAATCCCTCTCACTTGCATTACTCTCTGAGCCTGTAATCTCATTATCTTTGTTCTTTAGTGTTTGATGTCCCTCTACTGTGGGAGAAGTGGATGCTGATTTCCTGTCTGCACTTGTAGTGGAGGAGGTTGTAAAGTACCTTGCTAAGGAAACCTGTTCATCTGTGTGCTTTCTTGTTTCCTCAGCAATGTTCTGTGTTACATTCTTCAGCAGTTCCTCCATTGCATGCAGTTTTACTTTGGGTGAAGGAGGTCTGTGTTGAGGGCTGGGAAAGATTTCACTTTTGTCAAGACAAGGAACTTCCACACCATGCACAAGTTGCTGTATGGAGGAGTTGTAGAGAGAAGGCTTCGTGTTATTCTGCAACTGATAAGCAGCATGAATGCTCTGATATCCTCCCCAGCTGGGAGTGCCCTTCTGTGCTTTGTTAATGGCAGTAGTGACAGTGTTCTCCAGGGATTTGAGGATATCCAGGTTCATTTTTGGACTCTCCAGCAGGTCCTCCTCAGTAAGATAATCATATTTTGTAGAAATACTGTATTTCTCCTCTGTATTGTTGTCATTTCTTTGTTCTTTACCATGCATTTCTTTTAGAAAGGTCTTTCTTTCCAGTTCTGACTTCTTTAGAGGAGTAGTGGTATGTGGTGATTCAGTGGTTCCATTTGGTGAAGATGTGGAGGAACTTTGTTTCTCTATTGGTGTCTTCTCCTTTTTCATCTTAGTTTTCCCAGGCAAGGAAATTTGTTCAGAAATGCATTTTTCAAATTTTTGGAGAGACTGACTGGCTTTAACAAAGTGACCTGTCACCATAATGTGGGCACTTAACTGTTGGAAAGACTCAAATGATTGTCCACACTCCATACACCTCAAAATCTGTGACTTAATCTGCATGGTGTTGCTCACACCCTTACGGTCCATGAGACTCTCCTTGTTAACATCAGAAACCTTGGGAAGACTAACATTTACTGGACTCCATTTAGAAGACACTTTCTGATCAGTGGCATTCAGTTTAGTTATATCTAATTCCACCGGTACTTTCTTTCTGAAAGAGGAGATAACTTTAACAGCAGCAATCGATGTTCCAGGTTCCTTCAGAGGTACTTTTTGGTAGTGTTTGGTCTTGATCATGTGTACACTGAGGTCTTGCAAGGATTCAAAAGAGTGACCACAATACATACAGCGTAGTACCTTCTGGGCATCCTCCTTACCCTCCAGTTCCATTAAAGAGCGTTTGCGTGGCTTGGACCAGCTCTTGGAACCTTTGTCAGCCTTCTCATGGTTGTCATCTTGGTAGTGGCCTGTATCATTCATGTGAACTGTTAGATCAACCAGCGTGTCATAAGATGCACTACAGCTTTTGCAATGAAACTTGCTTGCACCACTAAAGATGGACCCATACACCCTAGCACTTTGTCGGTAAAGCTGAACAGTGCTAAAAAGATTGCTTTCCCTTTGTGGGTGAAGCTGTTTTTCAGAAACCTGCTGCAAGGTCTTTGCAACTGCAGACTGGTGCCAGTCATAGCAATTACCCCCAGGGCTGCTGCTGCTGCTACTGCAAGTCTCAGATCTTTTCTCTATACATGACTGAGAAGGATTAAGACTCTGTGAAGACCAAAAGGAGTTAGAGAGAAAACCATTATAAATGGCCTTTATCTGTTCCAGACTATCTGAACCACACACTGATTTCTCAGATCCCTCATTAAGACAGTCTTTCATTGGTTTGTCTTTAATATTAATTGAGCTGCTTTCAACATCTGACATAGTTTCATTTGACTCATTAATGTGTAATTCACTGTCAGTCACTGAAAACTCGGCAGCAGAGGAGCAGTGTTCATCCTCTGATTTTTGGAAGACATACTCCTTCCTAAAGTCATTGTTACCCAGTGGTTTCTCTCTGGTTATTGAGTCTTCTTTTTCAAAGTCCTCATTTTTCCTGGCAGGTTCTTCAACATCCTCCGAATCATAAGCTGAAAGGGGGGGGAAATAACAGACATGTCACCATAAGCAAACATTTTCTTTCTAAATTATGTAGAATCCTTTTGCAGTCATTTTTTATAAGAAATTATGAAGAAATTAATGGCCCAAAGTCATATTTTATATGAAATATGTCCATCATTACTAGAGGACATATACAATAAAGCAGTAATGTGATATGTTTCACATGGTGTCTGACATACTTATGAGCTTATGACCTTGATGTTGGCCTGAAGCAGCATATCACCTCTTGTGCCTACTTATACAACTACTAGAACTTTTGACATTTTATCATCATTGGTATTTACATGGTTCATCAGACAGCAAATTCCTCAAGAAACTGTCCACGATGTAAAATGTCTATGCAGTATCTGCTTGTTTAACACTGAGTATCTGCACCAACTGTGTGATTTTTCTTTTTCTGCCTCAACTATCTGTACCAATAAAATAAAAGAGAAAATATTTTAAACTACAACCTGTTTTATAAGCTCACATCATACTACACACATACACACTTGTAAGTCTTGAGAAATTCAACCAGTCCTAAAAAAAGCCTTCGTGGCCATTTTATTTCACATTTATCAACTACTTAGCCAGATGTAAAAGTTGCCAGGATATAAAGTTTCATTTCATTTTTGTATGATAGAAGCCAAATGATTTTTCCAGTCATTTGTTAGCTGAATTATTTAGAGACTTCTGATGAGTTATAAGGTGTTTTTAGAAGACTGTCTACCAGTCTAAGAAGAAAGCAAGCTATGTTGTGATAAGTATATCTTGGGAGAATATGAGTATATCATGGGAGTCTACAATCCTAGCAGACTCTTCAATAAAATGTTACTTTTCTATGTATCTACAAACTGTACCAAAGTGTAAGTCTAAACAAAGGCCTTGTTTACACATACTGTACAAAAAAATGTTTTGTTTCTCATAGTCCATTCCAGTAAACCATTTGTTTTTAGGGAGTTAAAATGAGTGGTGATATAAATGATATATTTCGTGAAAAGTAGGCAGCTGCTTTTACTCAGTCTACATCTCCCCATGTTGACATTATAACACACCTGTGCACGGGTGAAGAAATGAGAAGAGGAAAAAAAGGGAAAAAGTGGACAGTTGTATTGAGAGGTTACAAGGAAAGACAAAAGAGTGCAAGGCATAAGCCACCTGTCACTTTAAATCTTTTCTGATGACTGTTTATCTTAAAACAGGTGATATGTGGGGAGAAAGGTGCCTGGCTGACCACCTTCATATGACAGATTCGATGGAACATGGTCGCCCCTCTTGCTTCCAGCTGCACCCATCCAACAACAGTAGGAGTGACTATTTCCTTTCATGACAGCCCGTCCCCTACTAGTCTGTCATTGTCTTTCTGACGCTGTAAGCGGAACAATAATTTCTATGAAAGATGCACCAAATATGCCCTTCTCTGTTCCCTTTTATTCATTCTTGTTGGGGTGAATGTCAAGTTGTTTTTAATGGAAGGTGTTAGACCTGTGTCATATTTAGTTTCTAATTCAAACCCAATTCTGATGCACCACAGCACACAGATAATCTCTCTGATTTTTTTTTTTTTTTGTCTTTGATTGTATATACAAGATCTAACTGGACAGCCGGTGTGAAAGCACAAATAGCTCTCATTTCAACTGATAATACACAATCTTTGGAGACTGTGCTTCTCTCATTTAGCCTCTCACTAGATGTCAGCTAGGATGCTTGTAGGATTGGAGCTTTAAAGGATAATTGGCAGGTGCAGGCCAGTCTTATTCCCCTTTAGATTTGGATTGTCACTAGGTATCCATTACCTGCCAATCTCCTCTGATCATTCCTGGCAGCCTTGATCAAAAGATGTCATTTGAACTGCCTGGTTTGGCATGAATTCTGAAACAGCTCGTAAAGAGAATGAACCAGGTGTAAATACAATGACATGATCATTTCCGTGCCCGCTCATATCACAGAGACAATTATAGTTACACACAGTGGGCTCAAAAAAAGCAAAATTGCACATTTTTTTTAGGTCAATGCCACTGTTTTTGGATCTCTCTCTCTCTCTCTCTCTCTCTCTCTCTCTC
>JAFFST010050360.1:127980-176861 GCA_022414735.1 Noturus placidus | reverse complement strand
TATATATATATAATGAACATCTGTACATTTATGCAATTATCTACTCAGCCAATCTTCAACTGTCTAGTTTTGCTGACTGTGCCCACTGTAGCCTCAGAAGAACATGGTGTGGCCATCTGCTGTTGTAGCCCATCCGCCTCAACCCATCCATCTCAAGATTTGTAATGTTATGTGTTCTTAGATGCTTTTGTGCTCCCCATGGTTGTAAAGAGTGCTTGTTTGAGTTAACACAACGTCAGCTCAAACCATTCTGGCCCTTGTCCTCTGACTTCTCTCATCCAAACTGTGTTTCTGCCCACAGAAGTGCTTCTGACTGGATGGGTTTTTTTGTTCGTGTTGATTTTATTTTTTACACTGTTCTGTGTAAACTCTAGAGACTGTTGTGTATGAAACCCCCAGGAGATTAGCAGTTTCTGGAAAAACCTGCCTGTCACCCCAGGACCAACAACCATGCCAAGTTCAAAGTCACTAAGATCACATTTTTTCCTCATTCTGATATTTGATGTGAACATTAATGTGTTCATAATAAAGTGGACAGACAGAGTATGCATTAATGTTGCCATACAATCTTCCTTTCCACATCTATTCAGCTCAGTAGAGGACTTTTTAACTTGAAAATGAATATTCAATTTATTTTTTTTAAGTCCCTACTGAAATTCTGTCTAACCCAAAATGCACTTTCAGGGGACATATCTCACTCCCTCTAAATATCACTCTACATGCCTTTGATTCTCTGTTCCCCTTGACAGTGGTGTGTCTGATGTGCCTCAGCTGCCAAGAGTGACTGGCAGCAATTCTGTATGAATCAAAGCCAGCAGCTGCTAGATGATGGTGTAGCAACAAAGGCTTCTACCAGATGGATTGCAATCATTATTCCTCTCTAGAAGGAAAAAGGTGAGACATGTAGAGTAGTAATATTACCATTAAACAGAACAGCCTCTTTCTCTTTGTTTCAAATGAATCACTGGCCCCAAATAACACTCCCAGATGAGCTCATAGAAAGTTTGAACAAAATACCACCTGAGAGTTTATTGTTATATACATGGCTCCTACAATGACAGACCACTAACCAATTGGGGTCTAATAACAAACAGATAGAAAGCACCACCATTCATCATAGAGCACACATCTAAGGCTGTCTCTGTCTCTTGAACTCTCAGGTTACAGGCTTACATGGCCCGTCTAAATAATATTCACTGTGATGAATGACCCTGCAAGGCTCCTACCACTCATTAATCTCTTTCCTTAGAGGAGCATCCATCACTGAGCTGTGCGAGAGCATGTAGGGTTCATACTGAGGCCAGCCAAGCTTGAGTGATGCATGTCACTCTGAGCTGAGGCTGAAATGTACAGGCACAAACAAATGCATATTGCAGTATGTATGCACCTTCACACACACACACACACACACACACACACACACATACACACACACATGCACGCAAGAGAAAATGCACACACTGTACATACATTAATAAAGAACAATTGATTATTTTTCGTTGCCTAGGCTTAAAAACCTTATCTGAACAACTGGAGTGTATGTATGAGTGTGCATTACCTTAAATTTAGAACACATTTGCTCTCTCATTCTTTCAACATGTAATACATCTACAATTACTCAGGATCACTCTTCCTTCTGTAGGCCTCCCGAGTCTCTCAGCAGCATGACTATCTCATTTTTCAGAACTGCTCTCACTTTCCTTAACACTCAACCCTCCAACCCCAGAATCCACTTGGCACCATTTCATATCCTGTTTAACAAGCTCCATGCCGCCCACCCCCTTTCTCTTCGTCTTGATTCCAAAATGTCTTTTTGGTGTCCCATAGGCACAGTACTTTTCTTCCAATCCACCTTGTGTCTTTGGAAAGTGTGCGTGATAGATGACAAGTGTCAGAGTGTCAAAAAATAGAGTGGTAGCATGATTAACAACTCTGTTGAGAGGGTAATTGACGGTTTGGCATGGTGCTGATCTCCACCAGGGTTTGGGTTTCTGGACCCCAAGGGATACATTGAGTCACTTTCCTAAAATGGAGCCTAGATGAAAAAGCACCTCCCTGGAAAAAGGAGGCACATTCCTCTTCTCCAAAAAGAAGATTGATGTCTCCATTGTTGTCCCAAAGAGGAGACGTCAATCTCCCAGTGCTGCCACAGAGATGAAACTCACATGTTCAGACAATAACAAGTGTGTAGCTTTGCTGCAGATTTGATTTCAGAGTTAGCTGTTGGATTGCACTGCTAGATGGATTTCCATAGTAGGAAATCAATGGGAATGGATGTCTTAAATAATCACAATTTATCATATATTTTGAAGCCGTAGAATTAAACAGGAAGCCAAGGTGGAGAACTCTCCTGTACTTTCCAATAGCTCTTGGCCTTCATGGCAGTCCACAACCCTGTGTAATGAAGCTCAAAAGGCGTATGTCAATCATCGTGGTAAGCCACACCATTATGGAAGTTCATTACGAGTGCAGTATGAAGAACAGATGTAGTATATCACGCGACACTGTGGGACTGCAATTGTGGAAAATGTATGTTATGTCTAAGAGCACCTCTGTCTGCACTTATATTTAAAGACAAATGCACACAACAAACGAGTATATACAAGGATAAAACTATACTCTCAAGTAAAAGGGTTATAAACTGTACTTTTCCTTGTAACTGGGGTAACAAGGATCTTTTACCTTGAAAGGTGCATGTACCTTTAAAGTATTGCTTTAAAAGCTCATTAAAGGTACAAGAGTGATCGTTAAGTTTCAATTATGTACCTCAGATTATTTTTAAGGTAAATACACATTAAAGGTGCATAAGATGTAGCTTTGAAGATACCACTCCAGGTCAAGGAAAGGTGGTTAGAGAGAATGCAGTTGTATATTTGTAACAAATACTGCACAATACTGTAGACACACTCATACGGTTCACATCAGTATTAGTGTCTGATCTTTTAAATCTTGCCTTGGATACATAAACTGAGCTGTAGTGTAAATTAATCCAGCAGCATGAGGGCTCATGGCCAAAATATTTGAATTTTTTTTTTGTACTACAAAATCGTCTGCCTTTATAGTGTTCATCATCTCCATCATCACAAGCAGGTCCACTCATCAGCCTGAACAATCTCCTCCACATTTCTCAGACAACTGGTCTTCCTCCACACAAAGCTCTGGGAATTGGATAACATTTTTTTGTTTTGACATGTTTTGGTGGGACTGCTCTGTAACATATCAGAACGTGTCACTAATGAACTCATCAACCTATAATCAACCTTCAGTTTAAGATAGAGTCTAAAACAGCACCAATTTTGGTATGGTGCCAAACTTGAATACAAAAAATGGAAGAAAACAATATTTGCATGAAAATGATTTCTGGTATTCATTTCATTTTAAGAGTTTGGGGCAGCTACATTCAAGGCATATAACAAAGCTCATTTTTCACCTGAAACTTGAAATTAGGTTAAAGTAATAGTTAAGGCCAGCAGTAGCAGCTAATATCTACGTGATTACATCAAAGCACCAGAAACCTAATTTGACTTGCTGACAGGGCACACGGCTCGTCATCTCCGATCATTACAGCTGTCAGCAATCCATCAAGTTTACAGCTAATTGGGTGTGCGCTAATGAAGCTGGAAAAATGACTTTTCGTGGCTGTGTGTGTGTATGTGTGTGTGAGAAAGAGAGAGAGTGAGACAGAGAGAGAGAGAGAGAGAGAGAGAGAGAGAGAGATAGAGAGAGAAAGAGTGAGGAAGAAATATGATAGGGGAGTGGGAGAGAAAAGTAAAAGAAGAAGAGCAAACATCAAGCTGCTACACGACACATTGACGAGAAATGTTTTGAAATTCAACGCCACATTTTGGAAATGTTTTTATGCTGGCCCTTAAAACTAGTATTGAATGGAAAGTGGAAAATAGTATGAAAAAAATAATGTAATAATCAAAAACAAAACTTACAAAACCATTTCCACTAGTAGTTTAATACCATGACATTCTGCAGATCCCAGTGAAACAGTGTGATGAAATAAAAGGCCAGGCGAGTGTATGGGAAAAGAATGAGTGCACTCAAATGGCCTCGCTCTGATTGACCATTAAAGCCTTTGATGGATGAGGCTGTCACGGGGATAACAATTAAATCCAACATGAGACAAAGCTGTTCTGACAGGCCAGAGTAACGGAGCAAGCCGTAGCCCTCCATTAAGCACCCAAACCCCCTCAACCTCCTCAACCCCCCAATGTTCACTTACACACACACACACACACACACACACACACACAAAATTGTCTCACTATGCTGGCAATGACCTTCCACTGACATAATTATTAATGTCAACTAAATTGAACCCTTACCCTCAGTAACCAAAAGGAAACTTAGATTTTATAGAAAATAGTGTTTGTAGAAAATAAATAGCTAATTGTCCCCATAAGGTCAAAATGGGCAAATATTCCTATACTTGAGGGGACATTTGGGACAAACCACGCCCACATGCACTCGTTCTAAAAAGAAAACTACTGTAAAACCCAGGTACATTTTCTAGACATAGTGGGACAAAATCTTTGCTTGTGTTTGGTAATTATTATATCCGAATTATCCCAGACTGGCACCCTGTCCAGGGTGTACCCCGCCTTGTGCCCGATGCCTCCTGGGATAGGCTCCAGGTTCCCCGTGACCCTGAGAAGGAGTAAGCGGTTGCAGATGGATGGATGGATGGATGGATGGATGGATGGATGGAATTATCCCAGAAGACAGATGGTCCGTTTTTCTGTCCTCTTTCAGAGTGGTAGACAGTTCAGAAGTCCATAAGCACAAGTTTAAGCACAACAGCTTAGTAAAGTCTGAGAAGAGCAGCTGTGCGGAATTTAAACCTAGAGCTACTAAAACCTGCTGAAATGTCTTCTCACAATGTCACTTAAAGCTTCGTGGTGTTAACCTGAGCTAAGATGTTTGTTTATTTACATTCCCGTTGTCACTCAATATTATTATTATTATTATTATTATTATTACCTCACTCTATATTTTGTATAACTTTAAAACAATGTTATGAGTGACTTGCTTTTGTTGTGGCAGTACAGGTTTAATGGCTGGATTTGCCTAAACACACTGAGCGTTAAAGGGAAAGGAACCACAAGCAGAACAAGTTAAATAGACTAAATAAAAATAAAATATAAATAAAATGACCTTTCTGTCAACAAGGAAACAAAAAGGAAACCTGAGGTAGATAGAACAGAGGATATACAGTACCTGGCGCGCGCTTGGGTGCGCGCTGCTTCCTCCTGGCCATACTTGTAGAGGCGGAGTGCTCGGTCCTCACTAATTCCACCACTTATTTCAACCCCCTACACGCTCGCACTGTCTCTACAGCGCTAACGTACATTCATTAGGTTAAAAACGGAGCAGGTGGAATGGGTTCGAGCTGCTGTTCTTTCTTCTTGTCGTCCGGTGAAACGATAAGCGAGCAGGAAGGAGTCACGCGCTTCAGAGCGCGCGGCGGGCTCATCACGTCACTCAAAAGTCCGCGAGCTAGATTTCCCCCAGCAGCTGTCGGACACTCCCACGCCACGTTTCTGCTACAACATGCTTGATATGATCCCTTTAATACACTGGTGATTTGACTAAAACTCGAGGGCGTTTTATCTTCAGCATTCATTGCATTCAATACCGATGTTTTCTTTCCTTTATTTACCTGAATCTGTCATCATGAGATTCCTGATATGAATGGGATTCCTGTTGCTTAGTGAGAGTCAGTTCTATTTTTTTCCACTAGTCTTCTTCTGCACAAAAACCTTTCATTATTAAGTGATGCTGAAGAGTTTCAGAAGTGAAGCCAGCTCTTTTGATGCAGGAGGACAGTGTTTTGGTTTTCTCCTATATCATTTTTCACACTGCTGCCAGGAGCTGAGAGGTGCTTTGATTTCTATGACATAAGCGAAGCCAATAACAATACTTGTAATCACATCATACAACTGAGAGTATAAAAGTAATGTATATTGACTTTCCAAAGAGATGAGAAATGATGGTTTTCTGATTTCCACTCGCTCCATACAATGCATGAAAATACACATAGACATGCCAACACCATTATGTATATTTTCCACAAATGCATACCCAAACATATCCGATTAAACGATTAATTGTGTCAAAAATCATATTTTTGTTTCCTTCACATCTGCTCATGGAGAGGCTTTGACATCATCATTCATTCATCATTCATTCATTCATTCATCTTCAGTATCCACTTTACCCTGATCAGGGTCATGATGGCTCTAAAGTCTATCCACCTATCTGGGTGCAATGTGGGAATATACTGGCAGTGGTAACTCAGTGGTTATGACTTGGATTAATCCAACTAATCAGAATTCAAATCCCAGCCCTGCCAAGCTGCCACTGCTGCGCCCTTTGGAAAGGCCCTTAACGTCAACTGCTCAGTTCTGTAAATCAGATAAATGTAAGTCAAGTGTCTGCCAAATACTGTAAAAAAATGAATATACCATGGAAGTTATTTCAGTTCATCACAGGGCATCATGCACAAACACACCCGTTTGCACATTCATTCACATCTAGGGGCAATTGTTAGTATTGCCAATCCATCTACAGTCATGTTTACAGACAGTGGGGGGGAGCCAGGAGAACATGGAGGAAACCCACATGGACACTGGGAGAAAATGTGAAACACTGTACAGACACGAGCTCAAGATTGACTCAAGGAACCTGGAACTGTGAGGTGGTAACAATACCTGATGGATCACTGTGCCAATCTAAAAATTCCCCAAAAATAATGAATCAAAGAACTCATTTTTTCTGAAACTGTATATTATATTAGATAAACTCTGCTAGTTAATAAATTGGATGTGCATTATGATTCTTGCTGTTTGAATTTACACCTCTCTTTTTTGTGGGGTTGCTGCATGGTGTCATGTAAATGCTAAAGAGTCCTCTCCAACAGTACTATTACAGAGACCTCCCTGCCCCCTCATCACCACCACCACCTCTGAAGCTCATGCCTGTCACCTGGCATCTGAAATAAGAAGGGACACCTGCCAGCAGGATGCCCACCCTTCTCAGGGTTCACAGGAGGGTGTGTTTGAGCTACATGTCCATCAGCGATGTGAACACTCCATTTGGTCTCCTTCTGCCCTTACCCAGGCCATGTTTTGAGAGGTCCAGTCATATAGTTTGATCTGTGACAAGCAGATGACCTTTTCCTTGAGTCTGATGTCTGGCTTCATAACATCATGCTGTTGCAGTACATCTAAGAAACATGGCTCACCTTCACTGGCATGGGTTGGAAGTTTCACAAATCTGTTACAAGGGAATGTAAAGTGAGGTGGTTAGAGTGCTAGCAATGATAAAATAGGGCTAAAATGAAAAGAGATGTATAACCCAAATTCCCAAAAAGTGGGAACGCTGTTTAAAATAAAAACAGAATGCATTGATTTACAATTTATGCAAATCTCATAAACCCATATGTTATTCAAAATAGAATATAGAAAATGTATCAAATGTTTAAACTGAGGATATGTACCATTTTAAGAAAAACTAAGGTAATTTTGAATATGATGGCTGCAACAAATCTCAAAAAAAGTTGGGATGGGGCAACAAAAGGCTGGAAAAGTAGGTGTTACTAAAAAGAAACAACTGGAGGTGTTTCTGAGCCCAATGCAATGATTTCCATTACAGAATCATGCCTGTTTTTCAAGGGCGTAACCATAGTATGGACATTGGGGGGTCCAAGCACTAGACCCCCCGCCGCCAATTTTCCTCACTTTCACTCGCATTTATAACAGTCTGTCACAACATGAGGGTTCACAGTGAACTCGGCGGGAGGATGTGCAAGTGAATGTACTGTTAATGGTCAAAAACTGGAACTGACATTAGCCTAGATATTTAGGTGTGTAGTTACTTACGGTCTGAAAAAAAGCTGCTGTCTCCATTTCTTACAGACTGAGCTGCTAAAATACATCACCGAACTTGTGTTGAGTATGGGCGAAACCAAGTGTACAATTGAAGGGGACACACACCGATTTTCCTTAACAAACGTGAATATATTAAAAAAGAATAGACATAAATAAATAGATAAATAAGGTAAATAGAATAGACAGATCTGTTGGCAGGGAAAATTAAAGCGGAACATATAGAAAGTATTTTCTCCTGTATATTGGTGGGACAGATTGGTATTTTCTCAACATGGGGGGTCACGACCTCCCCAAAGAGTGCATGGTTATGCCCATGCTGTTTTTAATGCAGTGCCGCCTGAGGCCCTGAAGATCACGGGCATGCAATATTGATTTTCACCCTTGTACCTAGAAGATATTATGTACTGTACATGATGAGATATTCATAGTCTTCGCAATTTTACATTGAGGAACATTATTCTCAGATTGTTCCACTAATTGTAAACGTGGATTTTCACATATTAGTGATCCTCTACCCATCTTTACTTCTGAAAGACTCTTGGTATTAAAAGAGTATCTTAGAGAGGCAATCATGTTACTGGCCTGTTGCCAATACTGACCTGTTTCTTATTAGTAACACTTACTTTTCCAGGCTTTTGTTGCCTCGCGGCCATCAAAATTTAAAGGTACCTTATATTTTTGGGTTTATGAGATTTGCAAAGTCATTGAATTCTGTTTTTATTTACATTTTACACAGCATCCCAACTGTTTTGTAGTTGGGGTTATAGTAGTGGAAAGGTTTTGATTGTTTTTTTTGTTCTACAGATTGATAATGCAGCTTAGAAAACAAAGTTGGGCTGACCGTAAAAAACATCATGGTGATAAACTGGTAATGCTGAATAATGTTTCTTGATCCCAAAATTAGGCCTTTTCTTTACACTCATCTTTAGACTTTTATGAGAAAGTCATACAAATGAAAGGAAGTGAGAGCCATGTGGTTACATCCATCCATCCATCCATCCATCCATCCATCTTCTACTGCTTACTCCTTTTCAGGGTCACGGGGAAACCTGGAGCCTATCCCAGGGAGCATGGGGCACAAGGCGGGGTACACCCTGGACAGGGTGTCAGTCATGTGATTACATTTTGTTTATTATTATTATTATTATAATTAGTATTATTATTATTACAGTCTTACAGTTCTAGGGTCTCAGATTCAACCCTGAACTCAGGTCTGTCTCTGTGTGGCATTTCACAGACATGTTATGCCCATGTCTGTTTTTGCACCATGTTTCCCACCTCCTGCCCCTCGGTGTAAATAAGTGTGTGAATGTGCATGTGCATTGTGCCCAGCTCTGGACTAGCATCCCATCCAAGGTGTTTTCTCACCTAAGGCCCAGTGTTCAATATTCATTGTGTGAATAGTGATTATCAGCTCCCCAGATAAAAATTCAGTCACACCCACAATCAGCAGGGTCATATTGTACATTGTCAGTAGGTTTCACAAATTGACATGACGCATTAAAAAACGTATCGACAGAGATAGTGTTGTGTAAAATGGTTGGAAGAAGTTGCATAGTGGCAAAAGGGTGTTATCACATTTGGTATAACAAAAGAATACCTGTCAAAGAAATTTGCTTAATGTTTTTCATGATAAATGGTTCAATGCATCTATTAACAATGGGATAGCCTGGTGGCATTATTTCAAACAGAGCAAACTCCAGCTGAATTCTGCACACAGTTAGTGGAATAGTGGGTTAAGTCTAACAGGAAGACACACTCAAGGCATTGATGTAATCTTTATCTGACAGTATTGATGCTGTTATTGAAACAAGGGAATGTGTAACCAGGTATTAGGGAAGAAATGACATGCTTAGTTGTATAGACTATATGAACTGGAATGTCTAAATAAGGTCTCATTAATATGCATTGCAGAAAGTTTGTTTTTTCTAAGTGGATAGCCAGCAAATCATGGTCCTTGATAGCTCTTCAGAGATAATTAAATCTTGGTCTTAAAATATAAATGTGCAGATGGAGCGTACTGTAAAAATGCAAATCCTTCACCTTTCGCCAGCTTCGTTTTGACAGTGATGTGAGATCATGCTCAGTTAGGCCCTATGGTGAGTTGAGCTCTGTCAGGTGAGGGGGTGACAGGGCCGTATGGTGGAGCTCCTGTCTGTGACAAGCTGTCATTGGGAGATGTGTGCCATGTGGCTGTCTCTCAGCCTGTCTGTGGGCTGAAGGATGACCTCTCCTGCTCACTGGGGCTTCACCAGGCCTGCCATCATTGTCTCTCAACTCTCGCTTTGACAGCAGACATGACGCCCAAGACACATCAGCCTCGTCTACAGGTAGATCCACTCTGTGCACTCAGTGATGGCTTGTGGCCAAGAGATGGAAGAGGAGATAGGGTGTGTGTGTGTGTGTGTGTGTGTGTGTGTGTGTGTGTGTGTGTGTGTGTGTGTGTAAATGAATAAGTCCCTCTTTCCCTAAAGTGTGTGAATGATTTCGCATTGAAAGGATTTTTTATTTATTTGATGTGACAAGTAAAGTGCTTTCTAAATCATAATCTAAAACTGCAGACGTATCTGGTCTACTGCCTGTCTTAAGACAAGGGCTCAATGTTATTTGTTTGTTGTTGGAATAGTGAAAGGTGCGTGTAACATGATTTAGAGGATATTTTCACAGCTTATCCATCACATGTGACATAAATGCATTTCTGCAATTAACTGTCCCTCTTGATGGGGTAATTTAGTTTGA
The DNA here is from genome assembly GCA_022414735.1 of Noturus placidus. Classification (NCBI taxonomy): domain Eukaryota; kingdom Metazoa; phylum Chordata; class Actinopteri; order Siluriformes; family Ictaluridae; genus Noturus; species Noturus placidus. The sequence goes on along the minus strand of JAFFST010050360.1, from coordinate 166,224 downwards.
TTTGTGACTTGATTCATGAGTCTATAGAAAGCCATCAACAGATATCCTTGACATTTCGTAATTTTGCTAAACAAAAAAATTAAGAGGGTAAAAGGGACAGACACGAAAGGTGAGGGCTCATCATTTATCCACACATTTGTACCCCCTGGTTGCTATGATTAGTTGCACTAAAGGTAAGAGAAATGTAAACGCTTATATAAACTCATACTGTAATTGATCCAAAAATAAAATGGGAGCATTATTCATATATATTCAAATCATGCTAACAGGCCCTGGAAGCTTTATTATGTTGTTTATCATTTTACTATTATCCATGTGTGTGCGGAGTTTGCATGTTCTCCCCGTGTGTCGGGGGTTTCCTCCGGGTACTCCGGTTTCCTCCCCCAGTCCAAAGACATGCATGTTAGGCTGATTGGCGTGTCTAAAGTGTCCGTAGTGTGTGAATGGGTGTGTGAGTGTGTGTACCCAGCCATGTGACTGGCAGCAGCTACACGCCGGTCCCAAGCCCGGATAAATGGGGAGGGGTGGGGAAAGCAATGGCAAACTACCCCACTACTTCTGCCGACATGCTTTGTGGTTCGCGTTGATGACATACGTGGGCCATAAAGTGACCGACGGTCGGTCTCGACTAATCGGTGATAGATAGATGGATTATCAGGATTACTCTTTGTGAACGGTTTAATGTGACCCTGCAAACATGTATTTCTTAATAGTTCTTCAAAGACAATAAAAACAATTGTATAATCCTGAGAGACTTTCACTAGGGAAAAACAGCCTCATCCGACAGCTAGTTCCCTGTATATGAAATAAAAGTCCTATATTTTTCATCTTAAGTATTCACAGGTAAATATAATACACACTGAAACCCAGAAACCTCTAGTGCTGACAAAGTATACTGTATATAGCTTTATTACATAATTTACATGTTCTTGTCATGTACATGCTTTAATATTTTGTTATTTAAAACTGAACATTGAATGAAAGTTTCATAATTTATTTTTAACCAAGTGTACCTTGAGAATATATTGTAAAATTAGTATTATAAAGTCCTATATGGGTTAAGGTTTAATGCCAGTAATAGGACCTGCAAATTATTGATATGTAGTATTCTGCATATAATTATCAATACAATGCAAATGGGAACAAAGTGAAGCAGTGTGAGATGCTTTGTGATGTGAATACATCCTCCTCTCCCAACTGTGATATCAGACTGTTGTTGGACATATTTGCATGCTCAGCACTGTTTGTCTGCAGTAATTCATCACCAGCCTCTGAAGTATTGAAAGCATCAACATCCGTCAGCATTCTGTCAATGGTGTCTGTGTTTTTAAAAGAATGCAAGAATTATTTCACATCAGGAGCATATGTAACAGGCCACTTACTCCTAAAAGGATAAAAGAGTGGCAGATTGTTCTACCTTGGCACAACCCATCTACACTGAAACGGGACCTCAAATGATCTGACGAGAGTGCAAATTAGCGCTTGCAAGCCTTTAGAAGGATGGGACAGGGAAGAATCACATTTACGCAAATCGAAATGAATTTGATGAACTTAGTGTCATGAGGCCACATACTATCTGGTTTAACTTAACAGCAGAAAGATCTATATAACACTTAGGTCACGACTTAGCGACAAAATCATATACTGATCAACAATAACATTAATACAGGCTCACAGGTTAAGTTATTAACATCGATTATCTCATTACAGTGGCACCTGTCAAGGGGTGGGATATATAAGGCAGCAAGCATTCAGTTCTCAAAGATAATGTTTTGGAAGCAGGAGAAATGGCCAAGTGTAAGGATCTGAGTCACTTTGACAGAGGCCAAATTGTAATGGCTGACAACTGGGTCTGAGCATCTCCAAAATAGCAGGTCATGTGGTGGGTTCCAAGGAAGGCCAACCGGTAAACCAGTGACATGGTCAAGGATGCCAGATGCTCATTGATGCATGTAGAGGGCGAAGGCTAGCCTGTCTGGTCCAATCCCACAGAAGGGCTACTGTAGCACAAATTGCTGAAAATGCTGACTATGATAGATGATATGATATGATGGATGTGGGCTGCAAAGACACAGACCTGACAGCATGCCCATGCTGACCCCTGTCCATTAACGAATGCGTCTACAATGGACACGCGAGTATCAGAACTGGACCATGGAGCAATGGAAGAAGGTGGCCTGGTCTGATGAACCAAATTTTCTTTCTTCCTTTGGATGTTATTTTACCCAGGCAATTTTTATTTCAATGTGGGTTCCAAGGGTCACTTTGAGCTATTCATGGCCCTATTCAGGGCCCTCGGAAACATCCCCACCTTCCCCACCTAAATTGAAAGATTTTTGCATTATTTTTAAAGGTGGTCAAAACTCTAGTGCACAAGTAAAATATGATTTGGACTATTTCGCTGATAGACTAGCCTATATTTAAAGTATGTGAAACATACACAGAGTGCACGTGGCTTAGTGGTTTGCACGTTCGCCTCACACCTCCAGGGTCAGGGGCTCGATTCTCACCGTGGCACCATGTGTGCGGAGCTTGCATGCTCTCCCCGTGCCGCGGGAGCTTCCTCCCCCAGGCCAAAGACATGCATGGTAGGCTGATTGTTATGTCCATAGTGTATGAATGTGTATGTGATTGGCACCCTGTCCAGGGTGTACCCTGCCCTCTGCCCGATGCTCCAGGTTCCACAATGACCCTGAAGAAAGGATAAGCGGTATAGAAGATGGGTGGATGGAAATATACACTCACTGGCCACTTTATTAGTAGCACCATAGATTACTATGTAATCTACTGGGTAGGGCATCCTTTTGCTCTCAGAACAGACTCAATTCTTCATGTCATGGATTCCACAAGGTGCTCATGTTGACAGGATTGCATCACAATTTCTGCAAAATTGTCAGTTGCATATTAATGCTATGAGTCTCCTGTTCCACCACATTGCAAATTCCTGTTCCTGGCTGACAGGAATAGTCAGTTGTCAGTTGGTCAGTAGCAAATTAATGCAATGCTCCTGTTCCACCACATTGTAAATTCCTGCTCCTGGCTGACAGGAAGGGAACCAAATGTGGTCTTCTGCTGTTGTAGCCCATCTACTTAAAGGCTCAGCATGTTGTGCTTTCTGAGATGCTCTTCTACTCACTGCATTTGTAAATTTACCATACCATACCATACCATACCAAGGTTGTCAGCTCAAACTAGTCTGGCCATTCTCCTCTGATCTCTCTCATCAACAAGACGTTTGTGGCTGCAGAACTGATGGTCACTGAATGCGTTCTGGAGACTGCAGTGTGGGGAAATTCCCAGGTAATCAGCAGTCCAACAAGCATGCCACTGTGAAAGGTCACTGAGATCACATTCTTCCCATTCTGATGATTGATATAAACAAAATCTTGCCGTTAGATTCATACCAGATCAAAAAGGAACCGTTTGTTATTCACTTGAGTGGTGATACGGAACCCATCTCAGGTGCGTGAGAAAAACAAGTAAACAACGCGACTGCACATTCGTTCCTCTCCACTTTACTCGTGCACTCTGACCCCGAGCGCCCGGATCAGATCAGACGAGTTTATTATTTCCCCGCGCTGGCGCTGTCTTGTTGTCGTGTCCTCGGATTTGCGCCCGAGCAGCGCGCGGATAGACGGACGAGCGCGTGTGTCAGATAAAATGACACGCGCGCCACTTCGCCGCGCGCCCGATGCTCTCATCACGTCGCCGCGCGCGCTGCTCGGGGCGCTGTGAGCGAGCTGAGTTGAGCTGTACTGAAGTGAACTGGGCTGTCCCTGTATCGCGCTGACACACAAACACACAGCTCGAGAGACGAGTCAGTGATGAGAGTGAGTGACTGACGGAGGGCGCCGGATTTCTGTCGCGCCTCGTTCTCATGATCTCCAGCTGCCACATCAACATCCGCCGTCAGTTACATTTAAGCGGCAGATGGGCGCGCGACCATCTGCCATACATTAAAGGAAAGATTCAGAGTAAAATCGAGTTTACACAGTTTCCAGCTAATCAACTTTATTTAAGCTTTGCTCCATGTAATGGCAGCATATGGCCACTAATTAGAACAAATTATTACTATTACTATGAATACACTATTTAATGTATTCATCATTCTAATAAATAAAATATTTAAATAAGTTGAATCTTTTTTTTTTTTTGGGGGGGGGGGGGGGGGGGAGTCCCGGGGTTAACAGTGACGTTAATTGGTATTTAACGTAAAAAGCAATGTCAGAATACTAAAAACAATAAATGTATTGAGATAAGAACGTCGAGGCTAAATGACTCAAATATACAATGGGCTTAATTTGCAGTTTGTGTGAACGCACATTTATTGGCCAAACATAAAATGCTATAGCGCTCTCTGCTGGTTAATAATCATACCTGCACCAAGTTAAAAAACAAACAAAAACAAACAAACAAAAAACGCTGTAGTATTATAGTACATAAACGTGTCCCTTTCAAAAAATGTTCCAGATCACACCCTCTTATAGCTAGAACTGTTATCCACACAATAACCTTAAGACATCTGTTTAAAAAAAAAAAATATATATATATATATATATATATATATATTTGAGCTACACAATGAAACTGCATACAGTATGTAATATCTGGTGCAAATATGGACACTTTGTACTATATTTAGTTCTAAAAACAGAAGGGATCTCGTTATCCCCCCGCCCCAAAAAAGAAAAAGAAAATCTATTTAAAGATTTCATTCTGAGTGCTGGACCGGAGCTTCATGGACATTTTGACAGCCAGTATTTGATTACAAATTAAATTGATTAGGCTGATGTCAACAACTTTGTCAAAGCATGACATCCATTGTGGGAGGAAATGACATTTAGCTAGCAAGGTTTTAGATAGACTACACTGCCAAACTTTGTTTACACTACACCCATATGTACTTGTGTAGCCTCCAATCTCCTGGGAAGGCTTTCTGTGTGTGTGTGTGTGTGTGTGTGTGTACTAACAACACTTGCTCATTCAGTGACAAGTGTTATTAGTGAGGTCAGGCAATGATGTCAGGTGAGGAGGCCTGGGCACAGTCATTATTCATCCCAAAAGTTTCCAGGGTTGAAGTCTTGTTCTTCCACACCGATCTAGGCAAACCATGTCTTCTTGTATCTTCCTTTGTGCACAGGGTCATTGTCATGCTCGAACAGGTTTGGGTAAGGCCATTTAAGTGAAAATATAATGCTATGGTATACAAAGACATCCTATACAATTGTGTGCTTCCAAACTAATGGCAACAGTGATGGCTGTGATGGTCAGGTGGTCAAGTTTTTGCCATATAGTGTATCTTTAGACAGACTGAAAGTTGAGGTGTCAAACCTTTTGTGTTTATTTGAATTCAGCCACATTGACAGCCGACTGAAATTTTTTATTAAAAAAAAAAAAAAAACACATTTTCTATAACGTGGTACACTTGAGTTGTTTTATTTGGCAGTTTACAGTATATACACAGTACTTTGTTCTTGTGGTCCCTGTGAGTAGGCTACGTTGATGCTGTTTAACACAACAGCTTTTTGAACAACAAGAAGACACTTTTGGGGGTTTTTTTGGTTTTGTTTTTACAAAGCCATTTCATAAGGAGAAAGGAAATTAGTCAAATTCACTTTACGTCAGTTACAGGTAAATAACATATGATTAACATAGTAATTACAAATCAAAACTCAGAAAAGGTTACCAGACATGACTATATTATTAATATTACTTTAAACATATTCTCATTTCTTAAGCTGTAAATTCATTATAGTCTGTCTTTCCAATAGATGGTAGTATTCCTACCAACTTCAATAGTCCATACAGAAATTGTGCTCATTTATACATCACATTACACTGGTTTGCCTTTATTAGACACCAGTTGTTTGTAATTTCATTTGCACAATTGTATTTAGCAGTTTAATATACACACACAAACATTCTTCTTTGTGCAGAATCTTCACTGAGATCTCAGTGAAGCTATCGCATGATCTTGGGTGCTGACCTGTCATTGCAGACCGTTTTCCTGAGACGCACTCCTCTACGGATGGACTTCAAAATATCGTCACCTTCTGAGAGGGGTGCTGGGTCCTGCTGGCATCCTAGACCAGCCTGGGCATCTGTTGGAAATGGGAACTGGCCATCTCCAAGAGCATGGGCACTAGCCACCAGCTCACCAATCTTCTCTACCAGGCTATGGCGATTGGCAGCCAGAAGCTGGTCCTCCACTGTGCTGAGAGGCATAGCTCCAGGCTGCTGGACATGAACACGCATCCCAGTGCCTGTGCCCCAAGCCACTGGGTTAGGCAGGCTCATCCGCTTTGGTGAAGCTTTGAACTCCAGATACTCAAGAGATTCCTCACTGTACAAGCTTTCCTCACTGCCATTGTGCTCTGGGGGAGGGCTGGGGAAGCCAGGCGAGTCTGGCACAGTTGGTGTCTTGACTGGGACGATAGGAGGACGGATGTGAATTGGACCGACGTTAGATGGGGTGCGTCTCACGCCAGTTTTGGAGGATGGAGTCCGACGAATGGTGGCTGTACCAGAAGATATCGCAGATCCCCCTCCTCCTTTGCCATTGGATCCAGGCACACCATGGGCACCTACACCTCCAGGAAGCCCCGCGGTGCTTGCAGGTCTCTTGGTCTGAATCATGCGACGGTAATTCTGGGCCAGATTGCTGTTCCGAGGGACAGTAGAAGATTTGTCGAAGTCTGACTGAGCATCACAGTCGACATCTCCATTCATTGAGTAACTGTCATAGTCAGAAACTGTAAAAAGATATCAGGGGTTATTATGCATAATAAATGTAACCAGTCCTTACTATTACTGATTAGGTTTTGTTTGTGACAATATGGCAGATTTTGATGTAAATTTCATTAAGAATGATCTTTTACCACATGAGACTTTACGTGCTTTGCTCAGTTTCTATTATTTTAATGGAGGTATTTATATTACAGATTACGATCAGGTCCTTTTTAATTGAATAACAGTGTGGCTTTCTACTTTAGAGGATTCTTTACAGAGGAATGTAAAGTTTAATATAAATATAAAATTATTTAATATAAGTGTTCAGGATATCAGTTTTTATGGATATATGGATGATCAGATGAATGTACTGATGTCCATAATGTCTAAGAATATATACTGGGACAATTGACAAGTGTTTTCAGTTTCGGTTTCTGACATCGGAGACTCAGTTAAAATATCTATCTACAGTGCCTTGCAAAAGTATTCGGCCCCCTTGAACTGTTCGACCTTTTGCCACATTTCAGGCCTCAAACATAAAGATATAAAACTGTAATTTTTTGTGAAGAATCAACAACAGGTGGGACACAATCATGAAGTGGAACGAAATTTATTGGATATTTCAAACTTTTTCAACAAATAAAAAACTGTAAAATTGGGCGAGCAAAATTATTCAGCCCTTTTACTTTCAGTGCAGCAAACTCTCTCCGGAAGTTCAGTGAGGATCTCTGAATGATCCAATGTTGACCTAAATGTCTAATGTTGATAAATAGAATCCACCTGTGTGTAATCAAGTCTCCGTATAAATGCACCTGCTCTGTGATAGTCTCAGAGGTCCATTTAAAGCGCAGAGAGCATCATGAAGAACAGGGAACACACCAGGCTGGTCCAAGATACTGTTGTGAAGACGTTTAAAGCTGGATTTGGATACAGAAAGATTTCCCAAGCTTTAAACATCCCAAGGAGCCCTGTGCAAGCGATAATATTGAAATGGAAGGAGTATCAGACCACTGCAAATCTACCAAGACCCGGCCGTCCCTCTAAACTTTCAGCTCATACAAGGAGAAGACTGATCAGAGATGCAGCCAAGAGGCCCGTGATCACTCTGGATGACCTGCAGAGATCTACAGCTGAGGTGGGAGACTCTGTCCATAGGACAACAATCAGTCGTATACTGCACAAATCTGGCCTTTATGGAAGAGTGGCAAGAAGAAAGCCATTTCTCAAAGATATCCATAAAAAGTGACGTTTAAAGTTTGCCACAAGCCACCTGGGAGACATAGGGAAGAAGGTGGAAGAAGACATGTGGAAGAAGGTGCTCTGGTCAGATGAAACCAAAATCAAACTTTTTGGCATCAAAAAGTTCTTTTTGTTCACAAACGCTCTCCATCCAACCTCACTGAGCTCGAGCTGTTTTGCAATGAGGAATGGGCAAAAATTTCAGTCTCTGGATGTGAAAATCTGATAGAGACATACCCCACGCGACTTACAGCTGTAATTGCAGCAAAAGGTGGCGCTACAAAGTATTAACTTAAGGGGGTTGAATAATTTTGCTCGCCCAATTTTTCAGTTTTTTATTTGTTGAAAAAGTTTGAAATATCCAATAAATTTGGTTCCATGAAGTCATGATTGTGTCCCACCTGTTGTTGATTCTTCACAAAAAATTACAGTTTTATATCTTTATGTTTGAGGCCTGAAACGTGGTAAAAGGTCGAACAGTTCAAGGGGGCCGAATACTTTCGCAAGGCACTGTATTGTTAATTCAGGTGTTTTTTTTAATTATTACTATTTTCATTACTATATTCTTTCATTACTATATACTATATATACTGTCTAATATACACATTACTTTTATATTTCAAAACAATAAATCAGAGATCCCATTTTATGAATCTCAATAACCTTTTGCCACACATCACAGCTATATTCCTTGGTCTTATCCATTGTTATGAATGACTAAGAAAATTTGGCCCATGTGTTACCTCATATATATACTCCTGTGAAACAAAAAGTCATGGTTGAACAATTTCCTGTTCCTAGTCACCCAGGTGTAGTAAAAAAATGTAAAATATCAAAGGGAATATATTTCAAGTAGATTTTTCTCATTTGAATTTATAGGGGTGCCAATAATTGTGGCACACCTATATTTAATAAAACATTTTTTTTGATAAACCGGTTTTGTTTGCAATTGATCCACGAGAGCATTTGTGAGCATTTTGGTGATTTTTTTTATTTAACAACAAATCAAAAGGTTTTTCTTTGTTCATATCTACCAAGGGTGCTGGTATTAGTGGAGGGCACTGTATTGTGAGTGTACAGCTTGTGTAACAGTGTAAATTCGCTGTCCCTTCAAAATAACTCAACACACAGCCATTAATGTCTAAACCCCTGGCAACAAAAGTGAGTACACCCCTAAGTGAAAATGTCCAAATTGTGCCTGTACTGTGACATACTGAAGCAGAGCATGATCAGGATGTAGTATTCCAGCATGATGATGACTCCAAACACGCCTCCAAGACGACCACTGCCTTACTAAAGAAGATGAGGGTGAAGGTGATGGACTGGCCAAGCATGTCTCCAGACCTAAACCCTATTGAGCATCTGCGAGGCATCCTCAAACGGAAGGTGGAGGAGCACAAGGTCTCTAACATCCACCAGCTCTGTGATATCATTATGGAGGAGTGGAAGAGGACTCCAGTGGCAACCTGTGAAGCTCTGGTGAACTCCATGTCCAAGAGGGTTAAGGCAGTGATGGAAAATAATGGTGGCCACACAAAATATTGACACTTTGGGCCCAATTTGGACATTTTCACTGAGGGGTGTACTCACTTTTGTTGCCAGCAGTTTAGACAGTAATGACTGTGTGTTGAGTTATTTTGAGGGGACAGAAAATTTACACTGTTACACAAGCTGTACACTCACTACTTTGCATTGTAGCAACGTGTCATTTCTTCAGTGTTGTCACATGAAAAGATATAATGAAATATTTACAAAAATGTGAGGGGTGTACTCAGTTTTGTGAAATACTATATATAAGTGCGTGTTTTCAGTTGGGTTACCATGTGAGGGGATCGTGTCCTCGGAGCAGGATGGAGTGGTGCTCTGTGTGCTGTATCCACTTGAATACTGAAGGGAGTCACAGCTGCTCTTCTGCTGCTCCATACTCAGACCACGTGTCAGAACCATGGCAAGCTCACTGGCTGCAGTCATCGGTTTCCCGTGCTTGAAGAGGAGGAAAGAAGTGAAGAGTGATACAAAGAGATACAGTCAAAGAGGGAAAGGAGATATATTTCCATTCAGTTAATGTCATTAGACTGAAGTTAGTTATTTTCTATTAACCTTGGCACCGATGTTCGTAGGATTCACTCTAGTCCTATAAGGGTCCTCTGGGTGCAGAGATCCTCTTGCTCCACTAGGGGACTCCACGGTTTCACTCCTGCGCTGCGGTGCCACCCCCTGCTGCTCATAATGAGGTATTTTCGACCAGTCTTGCTGCTGAAACAAAACAAAAAAAAGAGCATGTGCAACCAATGCCACCCAAGTGTAAGCAGAGAAGAGCATTTGTAGTTATGTAGTTATGTAATAATTGCAAATATTAAAAGGGAAAGAGCAAATAGGCGTTACAATGGTGGCAAAATGGAGAGCAATTAATTAAAAAAAAATGCACATGAAACTAAATTAATTAAATAATGAAAAGTCTGAAAAGCAAAACAGAAAATAGAATGTATGAAACAATATTAAACGTGACCAACTGGCCAAAATAAAAACAAACCTTCCAGTGATGAACTTTGGTTGTGGGTGAGGGGGAGTGTGATCCAGGGGAATGATTATAGGATATAAAAGGGAGAGGTCTGATGGAGCCATTGTAAGTGTGAGCAAGGTGGAAAGTAGTAAAGGACGAGCCAAACTGCGGAGATGGAATGACATTTGGTCAGATTGTCAGAATGCTTATGGAGGACAGACTCCATTAAAGTCGATATGGCAGTGTAACAGAAGAAAAATCATATACATAAAGTATATGCAGCGTTCTTTCTCTTTCCAGACCCTTTCACTAATGTTTTCAATGGTTTCTTTCAAATTGAAGTCATTATCTCTATCATGATAAAGGAAAAAGTGACATGTTAACTGTGTTAATGCAGAAAATCAGGAAATGTCTAAAAGCAACTCATTTACAGTAGAATATGGAGGTGGTCAGAATTTGACTTTCATAACAGGATATCTTTATTTTTTCCCCCCACAATATTTAACTTCTATACATTTCAAAGCTTGGAAACAACTGACTTTCAACTCCCGACATTTAGCAAATTTAGACATTTAAACATTATAGACCTGAGCAAGAACCCTGCATAGGCCAAAACACAAAATCAGACCCAATAAATCTGAGGAAAAAACAAAAAACCGAATAAGAAGCAAAAATTGCAAAAGTGAGAAAATGTTGAGTGCGAGAACATTGTACATGTTATTTGCAGTTTGATATGTTGTCGAGCTTGAGACCAGGGTACCGATTACGGTGTAATACTCACTGCTATGGGAGAGCCACATTCGCTTACAGATTGACATGTCTCTGATGCTTCAGAGGACGCAGAGCTGGATGATTTCTGTTAGGAAAAGCAAAGATGTTACAGATGTTGTTACTTTCATTATGATAAATAGAGACACACTCCTAGACGTATGCTGTTAAATTTAGATAGTACAACTAGGGTATAAGGTGTCGAACTCAAGGCCAACAGGCCAAAAATGGTCTCATTGCCTTGTAAAATAAAAACTAAATAAAATAAAAAAAAATTCCTGAAAATGGCATTTAGTACCTACTGCTCAACATTTTCAAACTAGAGCAGTAGTATCTAGAATTCGCAGCAGCATGTGCCACTGTACAGTGTGAGTGAGCTTGCATCTCACCGGAATGAAACGCTGGTTAAAACTGAAGTCTATCTGTTGCACTGGATTCAATCAGACCTGTGTCTAAAACAGTTCAGGTTAGCCTTTAATGTGATTGAATGACTGACTCTAAATCCCAAAGTACAATACTCAGTGCTTTTATAGAGACCTAAAATATGTTAAAAAACAAAAAAAAGTTTATGGAAAGCAAAGACAAAAGGTCACTTTAATGACTAAGGACGTTCTCCTTCTTCTTGAGATGTCTTTCTTAAAGTTACTTTATATTTGTAATTTTTTTGAAATTTGTAATTTTTGGATAATATTACAAACAGATATAGATATAACTATTATATAGAGATAGATTATGAAAAACATTAATAAGTTTAATATGCATCATCACAAAAAAGAGCCTAATATATGTAACCTAATCAACAAATATTTAAATACTTTCTGTCCCGTTCAAATCCAAGGTGTACATTGACCTTTCAGATACAAGGTGTACATTGTTAGAAAACATTTTCTTTTTTTTTTTTTAAAGCTTGGATTAGTGAATCACCTGGCTGGTAATGTCTGATGGCATGGGAGAAGGAGGTTTGGAGTGCATGTTGGCATCATGAGAGATGAATCCAGAATCATGCGAGGAGACGCTGCTCAGGCGATGAGCACCACCTGGTGGTAAGTGCACCAAACTAAAATACAAACAGATATTTAAAAAATCTGTAAAATCTGAGTTTTCTGTAAATTAGGAATAAAAGTAACCCATCATTGCATTCAGAATTAAATAGTTAGCAGTTTGTAATCTTTTAAATGACATGTAATAACCATAATATTTCAAAGAAATCATCCTATTCCTATGCAATAGATTGGTTAAACCTCTTAGTATTTTTCTAAAATACTAAAATTATTTTGCTAAAATCCCCTAAACCGGAGCAGCTCTGCCTATTTTCCTTAAAAGGAAACTCAGAAGGCATATTTAGTTTCAGCTATAGTGGTGGGATTAGTTGTGGAAGGGTGAAGTCTTGTCAATGTTCAGTTGTTATACTGTAGATGAAATAACAACTAAATCCAGAACAAAAATCTACTGTTTTGCACTAAAATATGAAACTAATAAATGGATTCTACAGCAAGAGTATATGTACCAGCAGAGCAGTGTAAAAAAGAATCATTGATCTGATTTGTTAAGCACCTGCACAGGCTGCTCTTCCTGGAGCCAGTACTGCTTGGGGAGGAGGGGGGAGTCTGGTAGGACCAGCTGTAGTCAGAACCCTTCAAGTCCAGAATAACCTAATAAAGAAAAGAAATATACACATATAGGGTTTGTACAGCATTTCTACAGTAATATTTTCCCACCACTTTCAAGGTGCCTAATCAGTATAGCACAGATCAGTTTTTAATCTCAAATTATAGTACATCACATGGCTTTGGCTAAATTAAAGAGCGAATAGCGAAGACAGGAGATACATTTCTAGTTAGATTGAATTGAAAAATATTAGACCCTGTTTCTGAATGCCTTGTAACAATACTAAATAATTAGCTAACACTATGCTACCTGTCACTGTGCTAATTGCTACTGGGCATGACAGAGTTTGTGACCCTGACCAGAATAAAGCAGAACAATACGTTTCTGGAAAGCATCCACGGCCCTTGCTTTAACCACAGCCGTTAATGTTAATTTTCCAAAGTTTCAGCGGTCAGGCTAATACCTCAGTCAACATCATTGTGCTTATTATCGTGTTGATCACTAACTAGCCAGGCTGAGTCACTGCTGTAACTTAGCATAACTTTGTCGTAATACTGCATTGCAGTCTGGGACCTTGAGCCACTGAACATAACTGAAAAGTGTAGATTGAGAAGATAAGCCTCTGCTCTTTTGTTTTTAGAAGCAAACATTAAAACATGAAAGTTATCAGTCATATTCGAGATCACAGAAATTTATTTCTCCTATTCTCACCATTTTAACTGTGTTAGTAATGTCACCATGTGATGTCACCATGTGATGTCAGAGCAGAGCAAAAGACAACCACTAACTGCTCAAAATAGTAATTAAAACACATCAACCAGCAAATAAGCACCAGCATATCTACGAACATCACCAATAGTTCAATATAAACATATTTTTTGTGTTTCAGGGTAAGTTTTTCTTTAAGTAGCTACAATATTACTAAATTGTAAAAATTGTATTCCGTCAGCTTAAAATGGAAAAGGGATTTGGGAGTCATTTATTCACAGCACAGTTCAATTTGAGTAATTATAAGACTTTTAAACAGCTGTACAATAAGTATTGTGAGAGTCTAAATATAAAATATAAATATATGAAAATATAAGGACACCCCATAGAAATTGTTGGCTTTTTGGTCATCTGGACAATAAAACATTTGGTCCTCTTTGAAACAGTGCCTATTAATGAAGGTGATATACTTGAACAAAACCACAAGGAAAATGACCCTTTTCAATCATTTATTCAACAGAAATATCAACAGATGTGATATTCTTGGCCTCAGAAGCTAGTATTGCCCCCCTTTATCAGAAATAATGTCTTGTCCACCAGGCTTCCTGGAATTTAATGCAATATTCTTTCAGTTGCGATATGATTTAGGGTTTTCAAATCCCCCCACAGCATTTCAATGGGATTCAATCTAGGCTTTGATTAAGCCATTAGACCCTCCATTTCTTCTTTTTTATTAATTCCTTCATGGATTTGATAGTGTGCTTAGGATCATTATCCTGTTGAAAGGTCCACTTTCGGTTCAACTTCAACTTTCTGACAGATGGCCTCACATTATCTTCAAGCACTCTTTGATATGATGCAGAATTCATAGTTGAATCAATGATTGGAAGCTGTCCAGTCCACGAGGCAGCGAAGCAACCCCAAACCACATGTCCTAAATGATAAATGACACACTTATACAGCGCTTTTATCCAAAGTGCTTTACACGGTGTCTCATTCACACACACACACACACACACACACACACACACAAGGTAGCAGAGCTGTCATGCAAGGTGCTAACTTGCCATCGGGAGCAACTTGGGGTTCAGTGTCTTGCCCAAGGACACTTCGGCATATGGGCCAGGAATCGAACCCCCAACCCTACGATTAGTGGACAACCCGCTTTACCAACTGAGCCACAGCCACCCTGTCCTGAAGCACAACCGTGTTTCACAGTTTGTATAAGGTGCTTCTCCTGAAAAGCTGTCTTTCGTCTGCGCCAAACATGTCAAAACTCTATCTTTGATTAGTCTGTCCAAACTGTAGTCTTGCAAAGGCTTTTTCTTGGTATGCCTCCCATGCAGGTTAAATTTGTGCAATCTCTTTCTGATAGCAGAAGCATGCAAAAATTTCTAGCAGATCCTGTGATGAAATTGTGGAGTTCTTGGAGACGTCTTCTTGCATCAGACGGTCTGCTCTTGGGGTGAATTTCGTTTCAAATCTGCACCATTTGTAGATGATTTTCCTTACAGTGGAATGATGTATTTAAAATAATTTGGAGATCTTTTTAAATCCCTTTCCAGACTCAGGCATCCACAAACGTTTTTCTGAAGGAATTACAGAACTCTTTAGATCTTGGCATGATGACCACACACACCTCAATAACAAAGGGAACACCAGACACTAGATATGAAAATAAGACCGGTTCCACCTGCACTCCCTAAGCAGCTTCTAATCACTGGCATCTTGAACACCTGATTCTAATTTTATCTATTTGAAGGTGTGATACATGTAGGGGTGTACTTACTTTTTCTATGTGACTGATCTTTTTTTTATTAATTTAACCATCAAATAAAATTGACCGTTTGTATCACCTAGGCACTGTTTCAAAAAGGATTTAAATAAAATAAAATAAAATTTCTTTGGGTGCACCTATTTTTTCACATAAATATGTACTTTTCCCTCAGTGTATTGCATATGAGCACCTGTTCACTGGCCTCTGGCAGTTTATGTGGATCAGTGGTCAGCACAGAAAGATCATCCATAATGGCCTGGAGATGAGTAACCTCTCCCAGCATAGAGATCTCTCCATTCTGAAAATTAAAAAACACACCCGATCAGTTCAGACGCTTCATAGTTCACTCCATATTTCAAGCCATGATTATGCTGCCCAGTGTTCTCTAGACTCACCACTACAGGCTGAAAAAAGCTAATAAAATTACAGTAGCGGCCCCTCTCTTCGAGCAGGGCCCGGCGCACAGCTTGCTTCTCAGTCTCCTCCATCAGCAAATACATGTCGCTCACATCCTGCATAGCACTGTCCAACTGAGGCTGCAACCCTCCTCGACCTGTAAAAGATAAACAGGAAGAAACAAAGAGCAGGTGAGGCCTAATGGAAAAGAAGAGGACGCAGATTATAATAAATGGAATCATGGAATACTTTTAGGGAGACACTGTGCATGAGTAGATCCACAAAACTGCAATATGGACTGGCAGGCAGTATTTATGATCAGTGAGAACATGGGAGATATCTGAAGAGTATGTTAGCTAATGTGTAGATATACAGATGTGGAATGTCAATATTAAGTCAAAGTATAATCAGCTTCCATGCAGGAAACCTCTCTTTAACTCTGAACAGTTAAAGAGATAATGAAGGGCAAATTGGTGGATCTTTATGCACCAAGAGATTAGAAGATATTAAATACAAACATTAATAAAATGAAAACGACACATGATGTGACAAAGACATGCACTACAAGCATCCTTCAGTGACAGTACAGTAAAGATGGGTGATATATTATCGTTTGCGATATACCGGTAGAAGTTCTGCTCACAATAAGAAGGAGTCTTCCCGTGATAATAACGGTAAAGCCCAGTTGATGAAGTATTTCTGTGTGCGACCCTTTCTCAGATCACGTGCAGAGAGAAAACGAGTATGGAGGAAGGCATGTGAAGCTGAGGAGGAGTTTATCGCTAAACGAGGATCTACCTCTACAATCTGGAACTGATTTGGTTGTGTGTACACACACTGATGTGAAAATCAGTTTCACTTATAGATCAATGTTAGTGTTTCTGAGGCTCTCAAGACTGCATGCAGCTGTCACAAACAGTAGTGAATGGTATTATTTTATTTAAATTTTCTTATTTTTTTCTTTGGGTTACTGCACATTTGAGCTTAGAATAACAATTTCATTCTGATGTGCACTCCTTGTTGCATGGTCTGAGTGACAAAGATCACTTTGACTTTGAGTTATATCGTCACTGATCTTGTTATCACTATAAATACCAGAAAATCTTTGTGATATAGTTTTAAGTCCATATCGCCCATCCCTACAGTACAGCATGCAGAAAATTAAGCATGGAGTAGAGACAAATCCATTCGAGATAAATGAAATGGTCTACAGGCTAAATACAGTAGGTAATAGCTTGTGTTTCAATACATACCTGGGAGATCTAAAGTTTTTATGGCACACAGGTCAAGCAAGCAAAAGCATGAGATAGATAGAGAGAAACGGCAAGTGAGATAAAGAGCATCAGAGACAAAGGATTGCAAATGTGAGGAAAGATGCAAGACAATCCAATTGTGAGAAAGTCAAGGAAGCACAAACATAAGTTCAAAACACAGCACTGATATTAAAAACCTTAGTAAAGCTATCAAACAACAATCTGCTGTAGCTCTCTGAAATATAATGCATCTCCACCAGGGGGTGCCACAGAGCTGAAATTGATTATCACACTATTGTAGCATTTGAAGTCATCTAATTTTATTTATACACAGCAGTGTTGAATTCGTGAATCTAAAGATGTGGATTAATTTTCTAGCACAGCAGCTCAGAGTAGTGTAAGCAATAATCCAAATAACAGGTTTATTATAATACGCTTGTTCTAATGCATTACTGTTGTTTCTAATAGTAACTCATTTACAGGGACTTGAATAGTAGATGATCCACATACTCAAAAACTAACAGTAGACAGATAAAACATTTTGTTATTTAACAAAAATAAATGTTCTGTAACATTTATGTAATGATGGAGCTATGCACTTTGTAACGGTTGGAGATAAAACTGTAAACTTTAAGTTTTGCACAATGAAAAATTCTTTAAGATGGAAGACTTTGCACTTTCTTGTTCTCAGTAACATTACAAGCTGCATTTTTCTGTCTTAATGTAAACATTGGCAAATCGCTATGGTATATGAGGATTTTAACGCTTCAGGATGTGCTGCTATTCGAAAACAATCCACTTCAATGTCGGAACACCATATACACACATCACACCACCCCAGCAAGGATTATTTTCCTATAACAGTGCTTTTATTGCTTACGTATCCAACCAGCAAAAATGAGCGGAGTTTGGAGTCCTGTCACTTTCATGTGCTAAACACGATGTCCATGTCAGTCTTAGCAGAATTTAAAATAAGCACATGTAGTTTGGTTTGTAGAATGTGAAGTAAGCATTTACGATGGGAAAAGTGAACAGAATGCAACAAACCTTTCCGGGCTTTTTTCTGTAGTTTCAGAGTATCAGAGGACTTCTTCTTGATCTCCTGTCGAGACCGTTTGTATTCTGTAACCCAGAAATAAAAACAGAATGAGAGAACTGGCATCATTAAGAAATATGGATAAGAAAGACTAAATTCAGGCATCAGCCATACCTTTGGCATGATCTTTATCTAGAAG
This sequence comes from Noturus placidus, assembly GCA_022414735.1. NCBI lineage: Eukaryota > Metazoa > Chordata > Actinopteri > Siluriformes > Ictaluridae > Noturus > Noturus placidus. The sequence continues at coordinate 148,008 of JAFFST010050360.1, read as the reverse complement.
AGCAGCTGTCTTCTTCCACTCCTCTATCTTGTCTTGGAGTGGTGTGACCAGTTTCTCCATAAGAGCACTGAGTGTGGTGGAATGCCAAGACATCAATAAAAAGTGATGTATAAGCAATGTGGATATAAAAGCATTTCCAGTGTTTATTAGGCCTTTAATGGTAATGTGAGTGTAAATTCACTCACTGGGGGAAAAAAAAAAAAAAAAACAACAAAAAAAAACCCCACACATCAGACCCTTTAAGCGGTGGATTGATCGATGAGAATGTAAGGTCATCTGGACAGTGGAAAATCAATGCCTGGCATGGTTGGCTACTTCTTTCTCGCTCTTAATTGAAGGGGAGGTAGGGCTAAAAGAAATAAAGGACATGATTGCATCGATCACTCACTTGGTGAAGTGTCGCAGTTTGGCCTCAATGCTGCGGTGGCGCATGCACATTCGGGTAAGAGCAGAACCGATGTCCCTTGTAGCACCTAGAAAAACAGGCATAACCGAGCATTAGGCAAACAAGAATCAAAACACTGAAGTCATGACCACAGACTGTAACCACGAGGCACTAGCTAGAAGGCAAGGCAGGGTTCATAGTGAAAAGGCAACTAAGCAAACAAAAGGTCATGCAAGGTCAAAGCATTGTACAATAGTTAGATTCATGTTTAATTTGAAATGTTATTGTAAATGCATCTGAGACACAAAAATGGTAGCTCTTGAATGAAACAAAATAGGGTCTTCAGTTCAGTTAGAACACTATGCTATGTGACTATTGTGAACTACAACATACTGTAGATTCTCATATCAAGATCAGTACAACAAACAAGATAAAATATGCAAATAACAAAGCTGAATTGCTTCTGTAACTATCTATTAGTGTAGAACCTACAAAATGCTCGTTTATGTGAGCACCCATAAGTGCTTTGTGAGACTGAAGCAACTGAAAGGAAAGTCCATGTATCTCGGGGAAATCATGCTTGCATGTGTACACACATGTTTCTGTAGCACATGTCTGCAGTCTGTAACTAATGTTATATATATATATATATATATACACACATACATACACATACATACACACACACACAAAGTATCTCACAAAAGTGAGTACACCCCTCACATTTTTGTAAATATCTGATTATAACTTTTCATGTGACAACACTGAAGAAATGACACTTTGCTACAATGTAAAGTAGTGAGTGTACAGCTTGTGTAACAGTGTAAATTTGCTGTCCCCTCAAAATAACTCAACACACAGCCATTAATATCTAGACCGCTGGCAACAAAAGTGTGTACACCCCTAAGTGAAAATGTCCAAATTGGGCCCAAAGTGAGAATATTTTGTGTGGGCACCATTATTTTCCAGCACTGCCTTAACCCTCTTGGGCATGGAGTTCACCAGAGCTTCACAGGTTGCCACTGGAGTCCTCTTCCACTCCTCCATGATGACATCACAGAGCTGGTGGATGTTAGAGACCTTGTGTTCCTCCACCTTCCGTTTGAGGATGCCCCACAGATGCTCAATAGGGTTTAGGTCTGGAGACATGCTTGGCCAGTCCATCACCTTCACCGTCAGCTTTTTTAGCAAGGCAGTGGTCGTCTTGGAGGCGTGTTTGGGGTCATTATCATGCTGGAATACTGCATACTGATCATTCTCTGCTTCAGTATGTCACAGTACATGTTGGCATTCATGGTTCCCGCAATGAACTGTAGCTCTATATCTATTTATACACATACTGTGTGTATATATATATATATATATATATTATTTTTTTTTTCTTTTCATAATGTTTAATAGCTTTGATACCTCACTCCAGCCAGGTCCAAAGGGAAAAGGAGGGAGCCTAGTAAAGGGATATCCCTCTATTCTTCCTCATGGTGTCTGCCTTTCCTGTTTGCTCTGTTTCCTAAAGATCATTATTGCAGGAGAGAATGGGAGAGGCCTGTGCTAATCTGGTCTACTGCAGCAGCACACACTGCAAAGCACGCTCAACCTTATTACACTATGTGTACCTAAAATATAGCTTTTTTGTACTACATTTAACTCTGATTATGGGATACTCCCAAAGCATACACGCAGCATACACGTACAATACCAGTCAAACATCTGAGTATGCTTGCTGTAAACAATTTCCTGAAGTAAATCTGACAATGCAATATCTATATTAATGTATACAGTGGGGTAAAAAAGTATTTAGTCAGCCACCAATTGTGCAAGTTCTCCCACTTAAAAAGATGAGAGAGGCCTGTAATTTTCACCATAGGTACACTTCAACTATGAGAGACAAAATGAGAAAAAAAAAATCCAGAAAATCACATTGTAGGATTTTTAATGAATTTATTGGTAAATTCTGGTGGAAAATAAGTATTTGGTCAATAACAAAAGTTCATCTCAATACTTTGTTATATACCTTTTGTTGGAAATAACAGGTCAAACGTTTTCTGTAAGTCTTCACAAGGTTTTCCCACACTGTTGCTGGTATTTTGGCCCATTCCTCCATGCAGATCTCCTCTAGAGCAGTGATGTTTTGGTGCTGTCACTGGGCAACACGGACTTTCAACTCCCTCCAAAGATTTTCTATGGGGTTGAGATCTGGTGACTGGCTAGGCCACTCCAGGACCTTGAAATGCTTCTTACGAAGCCACTCCTTTGTTGCCCGGGCGGTGTGTTTGGGATCATTGTCATGCTGAAAGACCCAGCCACGTTTCATCTTCAATGCCCTTGCTGATGGAATTAGGTTTTCACTCAAAATCTCACGATACATGGCCCCAATTATTCTTTACTTTACAAGGATCAGTCATCCTGGTCCCTTTGCAGAAAAACAGGCCCAAAGCATGTTGTTTCCACACCCATGCTTCACAGTAGGTATGTCGTTCTTTCTCTTCCAAACACGACAAGTTGAGTTTTTACCCAAAAGTTCAATTTTGGTTTCATCTGGCCATATTACATTCTCCCAATACTCTTCTGAATCATCCAAATGCTCTCTAGCAAACCTCAGACGGGCCTGGACATGTACTGGCTTAAGCAGGGGGACACGTCTGTGATTATCAGTGGTCTTGTATGTCTTCCATTTTCTGATTATTGCTCCCACAGTTGACTTCTTCAGACCAAGCTGCTTACCTATTGCATATTCAGTCTTCCCATCCTGGTGCAGGTCTACAATTTTGTTTCTGGTGTCCTTTGACAGCTCTTTGGTCTTAGCCATAATGGAGTTTGGAGTGTGACTGTTTGAGGTTGTGGACAGGTGTCTTTTATAACGATAACAAGTTCAAACAGGTGCCATTAATACAGGTAACGAGTGGAGGACAGAGGAGCCTCTTAAAGGAGAAGTTACAGGTCTGTAAGAGCCAGAAATCTTGCTTGTTTGTAGGTGACCACATACTTATTTTCCACCAGAATTTACTGGAAATTCATTACAAATCCTACAATGCGATTTTCTGGATTATTTTTTTCTCATTTTGTCTCTCATAGTTGAAGTGTACATATGGTGAAAATTACAGGCCTCTCTCATCTTTTTAAGTGGGAGAACTTGCACAATTGGTGGCTGACTAAATATTTTTTCACCCCACTGTACATACTAGAAAATAAAAGGACATTATACTGCTCATTCAAAGGGACTTGTATGGTAAACACACCACACAGTCTAACAATTGGTAATTTTTTTTCCTGTGAGAAGACATTTACTTAACATTTATGGAAGGAGTCTTCAAGGTCAGTGCTTTGTAACGGTTGAAACATTTTCTGCCATAGGAAACCACTTTTTGGTTTCTTGGTAACATGGCAAACTGTTTTTAAAAGCAACACATTTCTAAAGCTAGATCCATCATAATATATTAAGAGGATAAATAAATATTTTGATTCAGCATCCTGAATCAACATCAAAACTGAACAGTCGAGAGATTCTAATGCCTGATTCATGTCTCTTGATACGGTGTTATTTAAAAACAATAACGGGCCATGCTGTTATAGATAAATAATCTTTGACGATCACGAACACCGGAGACCCTAAATGTTCAATAAACTTCTCATAACAGAAAGATTTCCAAAATTAATGATATATATGTATATGTATATATATATATATATATATATATATATATGTTTCTTTATTAAATGTCAACACATAAAAAGTACTGTCTCTGTGAAGCTATAAAATGTCATTATTTGCTATAAAATGGTACTATAAAATATTAATATATTAGAATTAGCACATTAATATCCACCTATCCATCCATTTTCTGTACCGCTTATCCTATACACAGGGTTGCGGGGGAACCTGGAGCCTATCCCAGGGAACTCGAGACACATGGTGTGACAAACCATCACACACACTATGTACAACTTGGAAATGACAATCAGCTTACAATGCATGTCTTTGGACTAGGGGAGGAAACCGGAGTACCCAGAGGAAACCCCGATGCACGGGGAGAACATGCAAACTCCACGCACATACAGGGCAGAGGTGGGAATCAAACCCCCAACCAAAGAGGTGCAAGGGAAATTTACTAACCACTAAAGCCCAAAGAATACTACGTTTTTTTAAGCGTACGCGAGCATATTCGCACAGTCATACGCAAGAGCTTTCAAAGTATACTCCATTTCACATGTAAGCATACATAGGCGGTCGACGCATGTACGTTACAACAACTTTCACTACCCCTCCTGGCCTACAAGAGTCAGTACAGAGCAGTAAAGGCTAGAATTATACAAATGTGGGTTCTTTGTAACCTTCTCGCACAATCTCTTATCCACATAGCCATCCATTGCTGTTCTAACTTGCACTCGTTACTGTCTCTTCCGTTTTTACTTTGACTACCTTGAGAATCAACAGCCCTTGGTCACTGTTGCCACCTTGTCAAACACCTAAACACTGCAAAAGATTTAAATGCGCATGTGCAACCGTTATTTAGTATGCACGTACTCTGTTGATGAGGAAACTTGCGTCACGCGCACTGTATGCTGTTCCTAGAGTACGTGTAAAAAGTGAAATATACTTTGGGCTTTAGCCACCATGCCTCCCACATGAATATAAACCTACAAAATTTGAATTACAGCTGACACTATTGTAAGAGCTGCTGGTAGAGAAGGTAAATCTGTGGTGTAATCTGTTTTGTGCTGTGACTCACTGGGTGGGACATTGACTGTAGTCCTACAGCCCAGGTGACATTAAGAGGAAGGAAATGTGAAAGGGCAGACAGCTAAACAAGGTCAGGATATGGAAAAATTACTCACACCTATCAATTGTCCTGAACAAACATGGAGTTACAAAGATTTGCACAGATAATGTACCAGCTCTAAAATAAGATATATCCAGCACTGCATGTTTTTTGACTTGAAATTATGTGAGGTGGTCAAACGTTTTATTACACAAACAGACATCCCCCACCCACCCCCAAACACACACACCTGCCAGCTTCCCTTTCCCTTCCTCTCCCTCAAGGGATCAGCTGACAGCTCCATCCTGAAAGAGCTCAGAGTCTTCCTGCATCCAGCAGTCCCCTGGCCTTCTGCCCTGACCGGACGCGTGCTACTCCTACAGATTTTCCCAGAGTCTGAGATGCGCCATTCAGTGTGCTGCCTGCTCCATCCAGCACCTGCCCACGCCTGTGGAAGCCATTTAGCTTCCAATGGGGAGTTGCAAAGGGGTGCAAACAGGTACTCTGGAGGGACTACTCACATGATTGCTCATATTTGCCTGTGTCAGCTTATGAACGCATATGGAAAAACTATAATAAAGAGGACAGGAGCTACATTAACTTTATAAAACTCAAGTGGATGCATTTTGGAGAGGAGGATTTGGGACATCTGTTTTATATGTCTGTCCTTAAGTAGAGATGTAAAAGGGAGCTCTAACAACCAGGACATTTCCCAAACCGCACTCACAATAGACGGTTTCAAAGCTGATCTGATTCTAATCCAAACTTAACCCAATTTGAGTAATTAGAAGCTTGTGTGATCCGGGAGGGAGACATTTTGCTGACAGAAAGCACATACACGTTACCCATTTTAGCATTGGATCAAACACGTAATTTAAACAAATTGTCACAAAGGTGTCTGAAATGATGATGACCAAATGTGTCAAACCCTTGCATCCATGGAATTCAGAGAAGCTGGAGTCATTTTCTTCTTTACCGCAGATTTCGGTCTCTTTTTCTGCCTGTTCCCCAGGCTCCTTCTCCTCATCACAGACGTGTGTACGTGTGCAGGTGCAGCAGAGACTACCAGCCGCTCCGGGGCTGTGTGTGGAAGTCTGCAGTCTCCATGGTTTCTCTACACGGCTTGCTGAGGAGCGAATCAATGCCTGGCACTGCAACAGCATGTCAGTGTAAGCGAGTCCAACAAAATTATTCATGGAACGTTGCAGTTCAGCCCTGCTAATTTTCAGCTAGTTATCCAAAATACACACATTAATACAGCCACATAGTTGGATAAGTGCAGCACAAGGACATAATTATGATCCATCAATTATGAAACTTCATCCAATATGTACACACTCTGAACAACATTCTATACACCATATACGTGAAGATAGTGTTTTTCTCATTGAAACTAAAATTACTCTAGAAGGAGTAATCTAGGTCATAAAAAGCACTGCCGTGTGTAATCGTGTCCTGTTGCAATATGCGGTAAAAACTCACATGACGTTCATAATGTGATTAAGGTGTTTACATGTCTGTAATACACGTCCATAATATGACTAAAACAGAAGTACTCCACCTGTCTTAATTCGATTATTGCTTAATTAGATTATGACCTTAATTAGATTAAGGTGAGTAAAAATTGCTGTTTAGATGGTATTTTCTTAATCAAAGTATGGTCTTAATCGGATTAAGAGTGGATTATTGTTGCCCATGTAAACGCAGCTAGTGTCTTACCTAATTTGCACAGAATGAATGAAATCTCAATTAAACTGTCAGTTGTTCTGCTGTTTCTTTGCCATGCTGTCACTTTGTCGCTTGCTCAGTGGTGCACACAGACATAGAAAATGAGTGGTCATCTGTCGCTTGCTGGTATAATCCTAAAATAAATCAGACCTATGAACATTCTCCATTGTTGTTAGTGTTTGTAATTAACAGCTTAATTAATATCATGAAATCCACCTCACATCACCACACACCATCTCCATAAAACCCCTCCTACATTCTAAAATGAATAGTTCAGCATTTGGATTAGTAATCATAGCACAGTACCTAATGGAAAAGTGCTGTGTCAAAGATTGGCTGGTATATGAGTTACATAAAGAGACTAGGACTACTTGCTTGGATAAAAATAGCACGTTGTACTTTCACTGCTAACAATATGAGCCCAAAATGCCTGGCAGATGCTTCAACATTGGCCTGCTTTCATTTGACCAAAATTATTATTATTATTGATTATACTAATGCCACAGAAAATGTAGCTCTGAGAATCCTCTAATCATGAGACCACAAAACAATATTGTCTGTTAAAAGGCTCACTTGCAGGATTCTTGATTGGTATTGAAAAGTTATTTATACTGTATGATTAACAAATTACAATTTGGGTAACCCAGGAAGGAGAACTCCAATCCAATGAAAGCATCACTGATCATACTCTTATGAAGATATAGCCGTACAGGGCATGTATCACACTGGGACTCAAGCTTGGCTATATCCCTGTGGGAGAGCACTACTTTGTGCTCCAGAAGCAGGGTCTCAGCTGGCAGGGACAGTTTTGCTGGTGGAGCTTGGTGGGGAGTAATTCCTCTGCGATTGAAACCCAAACATGACAAAAAGACAGGCTACTTCAGTACTCTTAGTACAAATAAATAAATAAATAAATAAATAAATCCTCTAAGTGAAGTATTAGAGTGGGAAAATATATACACATGAAATGATTTCCTCATTCTTGTGATGTTGATGTATACATAAAGTATGTGATCAATATGAATGAATAAACCGATTAATTAAAGCTATTAAAAATGACATCATAACAAATCATAAACTAAATTCCAAACCGTTTAAAAGCACTCATTCTTCCCTCAGGGTCTAAATATCTTACTGATCCAACAGAAGTACCCTTACAGATTCTACACACACCCTGGGACGTTCTAATATTCAGAATTCTGAGTGGCGTGAATGACGTTGTGTATAAAGGTTTTCTGGGTACACACACTTTTCTTAAACAGTGAGATTTAAAATGTCAGATGCTATGTAGTATCTTTCACACCGAGACCAAATGTGAGCAGAAGAAGTGGACAGGGGCAGAGAGAGAAAACCGACTGACTGGAATCATATGGGCCATCTGCTCTAAATTACTCAGGACTGTGTCTAAGCAAAGAAGAAATTTAAGGGGTGTCTGTGAGTGTGAGTGTGGAAGATGTTTACTCCGAGACTTCCTGCCAAGGGGATCAAGCACTGCTGCTAAAAATAACCCTTACTTCTCTTGTCACTCTCCAGATGTGTCTTGTGTTACCTCTAAAGACAAACACACACAGTTTTACAAGGGCTTTTTAGACAGATGTATCACAACTGGATCTTGGGAATTTCATTGCTTCTTTTACTCCTTTCAGCATACTGAACGATCACTAACAGCTGATGTTCAAATAAACTAACAGTTCTACGACTACGCTGTGAAAGGAAGTAACCTGTAACATGTTTATTTCCTTTTCCGAGCTCTGACGAATTCTCTTTTTCTCACTCTCTCCATACCTTAATTTTACAGGATCTGGAAAAAACAAGCCATACTGTTATTTTACCTATGTTCCACCATTCACTTTATATATGCACACATATGTCACAGTATACATATATACTACTAGATAGATAGTATAGAGATCTTTCTATCCATCTATCTATCTATCTATCTGTGTGTATATTGTGAGTGAGTGAGTCAGTCAGTCAGTCAGTCAGTCAGTACCTGTATCTACTCACGGTTCAACACAGACAATTGATCAAAACATTAGCTTGGATTCCCAGCCAGCCTCCATGTCAGCTCAAGAACTCCACACCGAGTCATAATACTCACAACCCACTGACAGTCACCAGACTCCTGATTAAACACACACCTGCTTCCAAACTACACAAGCTTTTAAATATCCTAGTCTCTAACACAGACTTTGTGAAGTCTTCTTTGTAATCTTACTCTGGTTTGATCCTTGCATTGTTTAGACTTTTGCCCACTTAGTACAGCCCAATTAAATACATTTGATTTGTTGAATTCATCCTTTTGGTGAAGAGATCAGACACTTAGAACTATCTTTGTTACTTCATTTCAGGTCATTTAAGAAAAACCTTTAATTGTCTATAACAGCAGGACTCCGACATTAGTTATGGTTATAAAGCGCATCATAGGATGATATTAATGTGCTTGTTCAAATGCGTTATTAGTTCTACAGTAGCAGTTAATTCATAAGCACTAGCATAGAGAACTCTCCACATAATCTAGGACTAATAATAAACAGATTAAATAACGAAAACTGAAGGAAAATGCATAATCGTTGATCAGGTAAAGCTCCTTTCTTTAAGGAGATACTTAATCTATGGAAGGAGCCTCTGGTGTCAGTAACTTTTCCAACACAGGAAAATCTTCAGAACAGACGACTTTCTGGTTTCTCAGCAAGTGCGTTTAAAATGCTGGTGAGTTTACAGACTGCTTACAGCTAATATGTTTGAAATAATAACAGGAACTAACAGAAACTTGTTCTGTAGACATTCCACAACATTAAAGACAATAATAACATGTAAAAAGAATGATAAGTCAATCTTTAATTTATAAAAGACTGGCACATTGTAGTGGTAATAGAGGAATAAAACACTCCAAGGGCACATTTGTGGATGATTATTGACAGTTAGAACTGGACTAATTCTTCACATAAGTGCCGGTTGTGCGGTGTGCACTGCTTTGGGATTTCTAAATTGTTCCGAATACTTCATGCAGGTTCTAGTCCCATCTAATGTAGCCAAGATGACTGAATAGATCCCAGCCTTCACCTCGAAACAGATGTCTCCAAGGGGACTCGGGGGCACAAGGTGAGGGACACCCTGGACAGGGTGCCAACCCATCGCAGGGCACAATCACACCCACATTCACACACTACTGAAAATATGGAAATGCCAATCAGCCTACAACACATGTCTTTGGACTGGGGGAGGAACCCCAGAGTACCCGGAGGAAATCTCCAAAGCACCCACAAACCCACAGTTATTTAATAACTTTTAGTCAATAACTACAGTGACACTAAAAGCAAAAGGTTTATCCTTACAAGAGTGTGGAATGTATTGCAAGTCTGGACTTGCTGATGGGTCCAGGGATTTTACCGGGTTAAAAATAAGCCCTTTAATTATCCTTCCACTTTTCTCACAGCACAAGATAGCTGAAATTGATGGTATTGAGAGGTACATGCAGATGATGCATCTCTGTGCAACTTAAACAGGTTACTCAATATACTTAACATGTTTTGTGACGTGCTAGAAATGAGTGAAGCTAAATCTCCTGTGCCAATTCTCACCCATTCCCTACACTCCAGATGGCTTCTACAGATACATGCCATCTGCCAGTCCAGAGCACTGGGAAGATAAGCAGTGCACACACACACAAAATATGCAGAAAGTCAGACCATGTGTCAGTGCAAGGTAAAGAGGATTATACATCTCTGCATCACTACTGCAAAATTACACTAAAGCGCCTTACACACATACACGTTTTTCTTACGGTCCTAGTGAGGACCTTCCACTGATAAAATGATTGATGCAGCTAAGTAATGCTTTGCCTACACTTTCTCAGTAAGCAAGAGGTAAACCTTTGACTCAAGGTCAAAACTGTCAGATATTCCTTTCCTTGTATAGACATTTGGTCCCCACCAAGATAGAACAACATATCCTCACACACACCTCAAGCATTGTCTAAGCACAAACCCCCAGAGCCATCATTAAAACAATACCCCCATTACTATGACTCCTCTCAAGCAGAGAGATCTGAGACTTTCTCCCAAATCCCACACCACATAGAACACAAAGCCCCAGATACACATTCAGTGTAACAATACATATATGTATATCAGATCACAGAGCAGCAAAACAATGTTTCCCACAAACATGAAAACCTGATCCTGGCCCATGATATAAAAGCACACTATATTTTGAAAGTGTACTCACAGGGCAGGAGGAACAAAGGCATTCAGTACAAAGCAGTTTTGAGTAAATAGCCCCCCTGAAACATTTGAACATTTGTCCTGTCTCACAAATATAAACAAACGCAGCTATTCTTAGAGGTCAGGCTCACAACCATGAGGCGATCAGAGAGACATCAATCGTTGTGTAGCTCAAGCTCTAATGCACTGCTTTCAAACTCCTACATACTCAATGACCATCACGTCATGTCCATAAATATCAGCCTCACGAGGTAGCTGAGCATTTCTGCTATAGTATAGTATAGATAGATAGATAGACACTCACACACTCTCTCACACTCACAAACACACACACACACATAAGAGATATGCTTTTTATTGATCGACTTTATTTGATAGCTTGATTTGGAAAACAAAATAAAGAAACCCTAACATCAGCAATACAGATAGAAGTTCACCCTTGCTGGGACCTCTATTAGGCACACATGGTAGTACACTTACGTCAGCCTTACTGGTTCCACGTCAGGGAGTTTCAACTGAAGGACAAAGCTCATGAGAATTTCACAACACTGACCCATACCCATTCTAACAAAGTACAAATTATTTCATCCAGCCCATGCACTGTATGGAGTACAGTGTATTGGCTACACTTGATGGGACTAGAACCTGCATTAAGAAATTCAAAGCAGTGCATACAGCACAACCAGCACATACAAAAGAAGAATTAGGCCAATTCTAGATGTCAATAATCATCCAGAAATGTGCCCTCAATTTTTGAATGTACTTAAAAGACCAGTCCCAAAAGACAGCTGAATTTTAAAAGATAGGATATACTTGCGTTTAATTATGCATATGCATACCCAAGATGGCTGCCACACGTATCCTCAGAAATGAATGCGACATGTCCGTGTGGTGCAATATAAATGTAAATAGCGGGGGCAGCACTGCATCATGTAACACTGTGTCCACAACTGACTAAACAAACTATATCATTGTGTCTCAAATTGCATACGCATGTACTGTTCTAGACTCCACGGAGTACTAACTATTATGTTTAGCATTTAAAGTTTAAAAACCTCTCACCTAGTCTTCAAACCTACCAAAAGGTCTGTTATGGTTTTCTGGATTTTCTATACTAGATACTTTTGAATGTAAGGATAAGAGCTGGACCCTCAAAAGAGTTCCATTAGTCAGAGGTTAACTCACTGTAACACACTAACACAACTCCGAGCCCAGATCAGCACTGCTTTAATACCCAATATCAATACCAGTCAGCTCATCACACAAAGTCGAACTCAATATCTGGAACACTTGCAATGTGAAACTGCACGTCAGTGTAAATTTAAATATTATTCAAATCTGTGATTCAAAAATCTCTTCAGAGTTTCTATCAGGGATCCTGGATCCTAACCAGGTATAGGCTCAGTGCCCAGAAACAGAGAAACATGTTGCTGCCCAGAAAGGAGAGAGTGTCTGCTAACTGCATAACAAGTAAGGTCAAGACAGAGGTGCACATGTTTTAACCCCCAAATTCCAAACGTTCATACCAAACTTCACAGACATGACCCCAGTGGAAAGATTACAGATCTTCCTTGGGAGAGGGCACACAACAACACTCACCTCAAAGAACATGACCACATGTTCAACCTGAGAGACACCGAGTGACACGTCCGCACTCCTACAAACATCCCTCCCTCCCCAGATCATACCCCACTATCCCTTCTGTTATTACCATTGTCCTTATTGCTGTTACTCTTAGTTTGCTTACTGCTATAGTCTGTGTTCTTTCTTTTATTGCCATTATGACCACTGATATTAGTATTTTTTCTCTTGCTATTGTTACTGATTGTGACTGAGTGAGACAGACCGCCAGACATATAGATGGATAGATAAGCTCGAGTGCTGTGAAAAGTCTCCTGATGTCTTCTGTTTTTGTGTATATTTCATACTAAATGGCTTCAGAGATTAAAACAAAATACAAGATAAAACAAATGCAAAAATTTGTCACAGTAGTGAACTTTCCCAGAAGTGGCCGACCTTTCAAAATTCCTTCAAGAGCACAGCACCTACTCATCCAGAAAGTCACAACATCATCAAAGGAATTACAGGGCTCTCTTGCATCAATAAAGCTCACTGGTCATGACTCCACCATCAAAAAGACACTGGGTAAAAATAGCATCCATGGAAGAGTGGTGAGGTGAATGATGATCCTCAAATCTTTTGGGAGAATGTTCTATGGACTGGTGAGTCAAAAGTCAACTGTTTGGAAGACAGGGGTGCCATTACATCTGGCGGAAACCAAACACAGAATTTCACAAAAAGAACATCACACCTATGGTCAATCATGGTGGAGCAGGTGTGATGGTGTGGGGATGCATTGCTGCTTCAGGGCCTGGGCAACTTGCAATAATTGAGGGAAACATGAATTCTGATCTCTGAATGTCCGGTCTTCAGTCTGAAAGTTAAAACGCAATCGCATCTGGATTAGGCAGCAAGACAATGATCCAACGCATAGGAGTAAGTCTTAGTCCTAGAAGTAAGTGACAGACTGATCTCCAGTTATCAGAAGCATTTGGTTGCAGTTATTGCTGCTAAAATGGCATAACCAGTTTTTAAGTTTAAGGGGGGACAATTAGTTTTTCAGATGGGTGAAAGGTGTTGGATAACCTTTAATCAGGTTGCCTTTGTTTTATGTTGTTTTTCATTTGAAGATCTAAAACTATTTAGTATGAGAAATACACAAAAAGAGAAATCAGATATCTTTTGCACAGCAAAGACACTAGGTAGGTTTTGTCTTCTACCAGAACACACAAATACACTGTGTGTCTAGTGTGTACTAGTGCATAGCACCATCATTTGCATACAAGATGACTCTATAAACTTTGCAAAGATGCAACAGAGAATTACTTTATGTCATCGGTAACAGTGACTAATTGCGATGTTGAATCTGTGTCAGTGGGGAGCTATGAAATGCAAGCTGTGGCCTGATGGTATTGTTTTAGTTAAACCACCAGCTCTGCCTGCACTTCCAGCCTGGCCCTGAATCAGAAAAGGACTGATTGCCAACACATAATTCCAGGGATTAGCAGTCTGATTTCTGTTTGAGGGCAGAAAAGAGGGGACATTTTCTGTGATTTTAGGTTGCAGATCAAAAAATCATCTTACACATGTATAGAATTAAACAAACGCTAGAGATTATGTGCTCTTCTAATATGAGCATGGAATGAATGATATAACCAAATAAATTATATAAGGCAAGTAAAAACACAACTGCAGTGACATCCATCCACCCTACAAGAGCACTTATGCCACTAAAAAAAGAATTTAAGGCTTGCTAGAGGTTGTTTAGTGGCTGGTGTGGACTACCACATTCCCAAAGGAGAAAGAAAATTAAACTAGTTCATTGATGTTGTAATGATTACGTAGAGAGCAAGAGAGGGCTGGAAGGCAAGTTTTACATATGCGCATATGGTCATTTTTCATTTCAAGCTTGATTAGAGTGTGTGTGTGAGTGTGAGAACATGCAGATCTGAAAACAAGATCATCTACAGTGGATTTGGAACTAAAAGTAGGACATCCTTCCAAATTCTGCATCCTAGCAGGAGCAGCTTTTACACTATAGTGCTCAAAATCTTTATAGTGACACAGTATCTTGAATAAGTATTCTGGAACAGCACCCCCCTACCTCAACACTCCCCTTGAGGCTTATGTTCCTCACGCAATCTGTGATCCGTTAACGACCGGCGCTTAGAAGTGCCTACTCAGCGTGGCTCAAGGTACCATTCCAGAACCTTCAAACTAACTGTCCCTCAGTGGTGGAATGAACTTCCAACCTCAATCTGGACCGCAGAATCTGTCGCTATTTTCAGAAAACAGCTTAAGACACACCTCTTGCATGAGCACTTAACTAACCCCTAAAATTCCAACAACACATTATTTAAATTGTTTTTAAATAAATACTCTTACACCTCTACTCTGCACATTTTGCTTCTCTAGAACTCAATTATAACTATTGAAGGATAGCACTACTTGTATTGTTCTCCGCTTGATATATCGCATTGCTTGCATTTCTTCATTTGTAAGTCATTTTGGATAAAAGCGTTTGCTAAATGACTACCGTAAATGTAAATATTCACCCCTTGTATAAGTGTTACAGCCTAAAACTGGACTTAATTTATGTCATTGATCTACACAAAAACATCCATAATATTAAAGCACAAAGTGTTAAAGTGTGATGCATGAGTATTCTCCCCATTGCTGTGAAACACCTAAATTAGTCCCAGAGTAACTAGTGCCATCAGAAGTGACAAAATCAACCTGTGTGCAATTAAAGTGACATGTGGTCTCAATGTAAATACACCTGTTCCTGGAAGGGTGCAGTTTGGTAGAAAACATACCTAAACAAAAAGGATCATAAAGACCAAGAAGCTATAAAATCTGGTCTAACTTTTAAAAAAATATCAAATCAGGGTTAAAAAAAATCCCAAACTTTGAACATTCTGCAGTGCACCACTAAATCCATTATTATATAACAACAACTGCCTAAAGGAGGTTGATCAACTAAACTTAAAGTCGTGCCCAGTAAGGCATTAAACAGAGCATCAACCCAAAAGCTCATTAATCCCAATTAAGTCCATTTCAGTTCCAGGTTGTAACCAGGGGTGTTAGCTGGACTGTTAATCATGCACATTGAACCCAGATTCTTCTCAATCAATAAACTTTTGAAAATGTACTTCTAAATAAACTGTTTCCAAGCATTTTTTGAGGGCCAATTGCTTAAAAATGTGAAAATTGGACAAAAGGTTCTCATAAAACCTGACTCTCAGTTATAATCACTTGCAGGACTACCAAAACGATAAAATATAAAACATATTGGCTATCTAACACAAGACTAGGCTAATTTGGTGTCGCTAGCCACGGGAAAACACAACTAAGCTATCGTTGTATGGGTTTAGCTGCTACAGTGCCATGCATGTTAGCTGTACTTATGCTCTGCTCATATCATGTTCATGTAACTTGGAACTCATATATTGACATTTACACACCTCGCTTTGTTGCTCAGTATGAGAGGATTTTGGTGTTTCAGTTTCAGCATATATCCATATATTTCCCCCTCATACTGACTGACTGTGCGAGCTAGCGTTTGTCAGACTGGAAACCCATCATCTAATAAAACACACAAGTATTTCCACATGTTTTCCTGTAAACCCTGTCTAATTGGTCTTGCCTCCATTCACTGAAGATAAAATAAAACACTCCTTTCACTGTAGATAGAAAATCACAACAATTTATTTGACTGACATTCAGTTATGTAGTGATAAACTGCTGGAAGTAGAGAATTATTTGGGCCTAAAGAAAAATTTGGGAGGGCTACAGCCCTGAATGCCCAAACCAGGTTATGCCCCTGGATGTAACATTACACAATGTGGAACATTTCAAGGAGGGTGAATATTTATGCAAGGCAATGTACATCAGTGATTGAACCTCTTAAACTGCAAACCACAAGTATGCAAACTCACATTCTTAATCTGCTCTTAGAAAATGTCTGTGCTTTGACTGGTCTCTATTGGACACCTGAGCTTGGTCTAGCAACTCTATTCAGGTAATAGTCTTGAAAACGCTGGTAACCCATAGCAACCGCCTCTGAATGCATGATAAATACAGCTACCTCATGCGGTCACTACACAATTTCTGGAGTTCTAAGAATATGATCCCCAATGCAGAGTGTTAAATGAGCTAATAGGATATGGTAAGTAGATTAAAAAAAGTAGATGCTAAAAAATTTGTTTCCATGCCCACAGCTGTGTCTGACCCACATTTTGAAACTGTGCCAATGAAGACCAAATTTATTTGACCTTGTTGAGTCTAAAACACTCCATCAGGCTTGTGGAAAGTTTAATTCTAGGTGATTCAATGCAATCAAACAGGATGACTGGCCTGTTAATCACTCTGCAAATGGCCAAAAGCCATTTTCTTTGCTGTTCTCGCTCTCCTTTTCTTTTTGGAATGTTCAAATTTTGAAGGTCCTACAAAGCAAACTAAAAACAAGCATTTAACATTCTTTTATTTGTGGAGTATATTTTGGATGTTAAACTCTATATAATGCACTTTTTTATAATGTCTAAATCACGTGAAGACCATAAAGCTGTTCATGGCCTTTAGAGTAAGAGTCACTCAAAAATAACTTCATCACCATGACTACAGTACTTTCTTTTTTTCTTCTTCCATTTTTCAGCTTCAACAGAAATTTTACCTCTTGTGTTTGTTGCCATGTCTGCCACCTTCTGAAAGGCATCCAGGAAAGCAGCCACTGCCAGTACTGTGGTCCTAAAGAGTGCATCGAGAAGTGAAGTGTTGATTAAATTATTTATAACAGCAGCTCTGATAGTAGTGCCAGCTATAAGTCAAATCACAGGTTTATATTAATATAAATATTCTAATATATTATAGTTTCTATAGTAACAGGTAATTCACAGGGACATTTATGCTCCATGTAAACAAAGTATAATAACAAACATAATACAAATAATTAACAAGGGAAACTATCTAACCATTGATATGAAATTTTCTGTAAAGAGACAATTATTTAACATTTATGGAAGGAGTCTCCCATGTCAGCACTTTGTAACAGTCAATGAGGATGTCCCTTTAAGTTTTCAACCACTGAAAAGTCTAACAAGCCACATCTTTGTCTTTACCACTTCATATAAAGAATGCAGGGGAACATAGCTAGTACAATACAAGTGATAACAAGAATGAACAAGTTTCACAGATATTCCACAACATAAAATGTAACTTTAAATGGGTAAAATCTAAAGACAGACCATTCTACAGTTTAAAAAATATATAATTGTTGGTTAACTGTTGTGGTATAAGAGGAATAAAACACTTCGGGACAGGCTGTGTAGCAGTATAGTAAAGCCGCTTTACTGTACATCAGGCCATATGACACCACTGCGTCACTGATTGTTTTTCTATATCGGCACACCACGTTGTATTGTATTCCTTGCATCAAGTCTTTTTTTTTAATGTGGAAATTATATAGACTACAAAATATAAACAATGTAGACATTACTTATAAACTATAAAGTAAACACCACATGAGATCAACAGATATTTGTTTAGAGGTGTAGTTTTTCTTTTTTTTAGGCAAACTATTACATGGTAGATAATAAAAAATATCTGCATAATAACTTCTCAAAGTATCCACATTGAGATTTTATCACTGCTTTTTAAATACAACTCATTGTGGGGGTTTTTTTCTCCCCCATTTTATTAAGATAGCATTCTGACCACTAAGATATCATTCTGGAATCATGTACAGTGCTGTACATCATTCAGGACACATCTAACAATTTGGAAAAGATTTTAAACATTACATACAATTTGAGCTTTTACAGTAGCTATTATATGGTAAAAGTCTTTGATTGCTGTGAAAATGTATCACCTGAGTTGCGAGTGTAGCTTTGTGGCCTTGGCACTGAAGTCCTCCCACACTGGGTATGAGTTCTAGTGAAAGAGCAGCAGTGTCATGTTAGAGAATCTATGATCATGTCATGTCAAAGCCCTATTTTTATTATCCAAACAGGTATACAGATTTCACATCTTAACAAGAAACATCAAAAAACACCTCAGATGAGGATCAGATGTTTAGTCAAACATAAACAAACTTCCATTCACACACATTACACACTAATATCAGTTTAAAACAGTGAAGCAAGGAAAAATGTCCCTGAAGCAGTCATCTACCAGAATCACAGTAAAATAATATTTGGGTATAAAGAGTCTTTCAGAGAGAATGCTTTGTCTGTGTACGGTTTCTTTTTCTTCAATTCACGGCCTGCAGGCAACATACAACAATTTCATGACTCCAATGAAAAACAGATTTGCCTTGTTCAGCAGATGCTCTTCAGACTGAAAGCAGGAAAACATTAAAACAGGCAGTTACCTATTAAAACCTTGTGAACACAACATTCAGGCCTAAGAGCTTCATTTTTAAAACAGATACTAAAAGCATTCCCAAGAACAAATGTCTTCATTAAACATGAGTGTACTGAATGTGACTATATTACCACAGGACTGAAAATTGTGTAACTGGTGTAGAGAAGTAAGACACTAATAGCCATGAACAATAAGGCACATCTTTCATATGATCTCTGACCTGGAGGCGACTGAAAGGAAACTATCTGAACACACCCAGTTCCTTGCTGAATTATATACAAAAGTGACTTTCTTGTATTGTTCTGGTATTATCTCGGGATCCAGAACTAACTGGTTGTAGATAAACCTTCACACACATAGTTTGCTTAATAAGGTTACCAGGGAAATGAGGTGAATAAATAGTAAATAATATTGTGTATGTGCATATATATATATATATATATATAAAGACACAGTGAGTCATCATTTCAGCTTTGTGCACATGGCTCAGCACATGGCTGAACAAGTGACACATTTGATTCATATTTTCGTTGGATTAAAATGTATTAGAAATTACCTTTGGGGGGGATTAGCAAAACAAAACAAACACTGCATCTCAAGGTTTGCTAAAGCAATCCAGTGTGTTTGGTCCTGAGAAAGTCTTGATGCATTAGTCTAGTACTGTATGTCATATTACTGCCATGCTGAACACATTTCCTGCTGCAGATATCACCATGTCCGTTGTCACAGCCACAGGTGGCTAATTAGCTTTCCTGACATGTGGAGCTAAAAGACATGTAGAGACTGAAGCAGATCAAGAGGAGAGGATGTTGCAGTTTAAGAATTGTCCATAGTCCCCCCCAAATCCAGGAAAACTGTTCAGTTTTTAGGTGGAAATATAT
Organism: Noturus placidus; assembly: GCA_022414735.1. Classification (NCBI taxonomy): domain Eukaryota; kingdom Metazoa; phylum Chordata; class Actinopteri; order Siluriformes; family Ictaluridae; genus Noturus; species Noturus placidus. Next base: position 128,108 of record JAFFST010050360.1, on the reverse strand, counting down.
ACAGCAACATGCCTGTTTTTTTATTTTATTTTGCAGAAGCATATGCCTAATGATGCGAACACATCTGCCTAGTAACACATCTGAAGCAACTATCACAAGATCACACACACATATACACATTTTATATA
>JAFFST010050360.1:94344-112181 GCA_022414735.1 Noturus placidus | reverse complement strand
AGATTTGCAGTGGTCTGATACTCTTTCCATTTCAATATTATCGCTTGTACAGTGCTCCTTGGGATGTTTAAAGCTTGGGAAATCTTTGTATCCAAATCCGGCTTTAAACTTCTCCACAACAGTATCTCGGACCTGCCTGGTGTGTTCCTTGTTCTTCATGATGCTCTCTGTGCTTTAAACTGACCTCTGAGACTATCACAGAGCAGGTGCATTTATACGGAGACTTGATTACACACAGGTGGATTCTATTTATCAACCTTAGACATTTAGGTCAACATTGGATCATTCAGAGATCCTCACTGAACTTCCGGAGAGAGTTTGCTGCACTGAAAGTAAAGGGGCTGAATAATTTTGCACGCCCAATTTTTCAGTTTTTTATTTGTTGAAAAAGTTTGAAATATCCAATAAATTTCGTTCCACTTCATGATTGTGTCCCACCTGTTGTTGATTCTTCACAAAAAATTACAGTTTTATATCTATGTTTGAGGCCTGAAATGTGGCAAAAGGTCAAACAGTTCAAGGGGGCCGAATACTTTCGCAAGGCACTAATTTTATATATATATATAAAAAAAAAAATCTAAAGTTGGTCAGTCTTGCAATGTGAGCAGCCTCATGAAATACTTTTCCAAAATACACTGAAGATATATCTCATGAATCTGCACATGGCAGCAAAAAAATATTATTAAAAAGTCAACACGAGGGTGAAAAGAGAGTGCAGTACATAATGCACAGAGACTGGGTCAATTGAGCTATAGCAGCAACACACATGCCTGCATGATATTGCTTCATAATGCTACCTTGACAGGTAGAAGCTGGAAAAACTTTGCAAGGGAAAAAGCACTGTTCACATAACCTGAGCTGAGTGTGTACAAGTATTTAGTATAGGGCGGCTGTGGCTCAGTCGTAGAACGTAGAGCGGGTTGTCCACTAATCCACTAACCGTGGGGTTGGCGGTTCGAATCCCGGCCCGGGTGATCCCATGCCGAAGTGTCCTTGGGCAAGACACTGAACCCTAAGTTGCCCCCAATGGCAAGCTAGCATCTTGCATGGCAGCTCTGCTACCATTGGTGTGTGTGTGTGCTCTCATTAGTAAGTCGCTTGTAAATGTAAAAATGATATTTCTGTAAAGCTGCTTTGAGACAATGTACCATTGTAAAAAGCGCTATACAAATTGATAAATAATAATTAATTAAATTATTATTTCAAGAGTGACCAGCATTTAGTATATGTCACTCTTCCTGATCTACACCAAGGCTAACACAAAAACAAAAAGCTTTCCTGTAATAATGGGGATTTTCAACAGACTTAACTTCTGTAGGGGTCATGTTTCATGTGCAGTGTAAGCACCTACGCTTGAACAATTATTTTTGTACAGTATGAGAATATACACAGATCAGCCATAACATTAAAACCACCTGCCTAATACTGTGTAGGTCAGCTCTGACTCTTCAGAGTTCTTGTGGAGTCCATGCCTTGAAAATGTGCTGTGGTATCTGGCACCAAGATTTTAGCAACAGATCCTTTAAATCCTGTAATTTGCAAGGTGGGGCCTCTCATGGATCGGATTTGTTCGTCCTGAATATCTCACAGATCAGAATGAGATCTGAGGAATTTGGAGGCCGAGTAAACACTTTGAACTCTTTGTTCCTCAAAACATTCCTGAACAATTTTTTCAGTGTGGCAGGGCACATTATCCTGCTGAAAGAGGTCAGTGCCATTAGGGAATACTGTTGTCATGAAGGGATGTACTTTGTCAGCAACAATGTTTAAGTAGGTGGTTGCCAGGACCCAAGGTTTCCCGGCAGAACATTGCCCATAGCATCACACTGCCTCAATCAGCTTGCAGTCTTCCCATAGTGAATCCTGATGCCATCTCTTCCCCAGGTAAGAGACCTACATGCACCTGACCTTCCAAATGATGTAAAGGAAAATGTGATTCATCAGACCAGGCCACCTTCTTCAATTACTCCATGGTCCAGTTCTAATACTCACGTGCACATTGTAGGTGCTTTCAGCGGTAGACAGGGGTCAGTATGGACACTTAGACTGGTCTGTGGCTATGCAGTCCCATACGCAGCAAGCTGTGATGCATTGTCTGTGCTGACACCTTTCTATCATAGCCAACATGAACCTTTTCAGCAATATGTACTACAGTAGCTCTTCTGTAAAATCGGACCAGACTGGGACCATGGAGTAACCATCAATCGGACCATCAATGAGCCTTGGTGTCTAGGACCGTTCACTGGTTGTCCTTACTCGTACCACTTTTGGTAGGTACTAACCACTGCATACCGGGAACACCCCAGAAGACCTGCTGTTTTGGAGATGCTCTGATCCAGTTGTCTAGCAACCACAATTTGGCCCTTGCCAAAGTCGCTCAGATCCTTACACGTACCCATTTTTCCTGCTTCCAGCACATCAACTTCAAGAACTGACTGTTCACTTGCTAGCTAATATATCCCACCCCTCTACAGGTGTAATTCACTTCACTTGTCACTAGTTTAATGTTATGGCTGATCTGTGTAAATCACAAGCTTAACTGTGCAAGTTGTACAAGATTATAAAAATCACAATATGTATACCTGGCTTCACTGTTCACAAAAGATTCACAGTGCATGAAATGCAAGTCCACCACTTACGTTTCCATTGCTCCAGTGACTGCTCAGCATTGTCCAGTGAATGATCGTATGGCAGAGCTTCGGTCTCCTCCTCTGGCTCACGAAACTCAGAGAAGTAGGGCAGAGCCATACCTTGAGCTGCGGTCACTCTGCTTTCCGGGTCCAGCAGTAGCATGGACTCTAGCACAGCAATTGCTGCAGACCAGATAATCACATATCCCCAAGTCTTGTTCATTCGCAATAACAATAAAATCTTTAGACAGCTTTGTATACTAATTTATGAGTTTTGGCAAAATATATTTCTTGTAGATAGGTCAAGATATGTTATTGGCAGAAAAGCCCATTTTGGTCAAAACCTGTTTAAATATCTTTTGGCTGTTTTCCAGAATCCAGCCGTAGAAACATCTGGCAGGGTTTTCCAGGCTGCCACACATAAATGCTTTTTATAATTAAAATATACTCGTACCTTGTGGGTTGGTGTTCGGCATCAAAATCTGAAGATCTTTCTTCCTAAGTTTGGGCATCTTCTGAATGTAGTTTTTAGCCTGGAATAAAGTAATTGGCATTCAGGGATCTTTCTGTAAATGTTCAAGTGAGGAATAAAACGCGGATCCTATATGGAGCTACTGAATGAAATAGTGAGTGCATCTCACATCTTGGGATTGCAGTTTGGAGATGAACTCTTGCGTAGGTGTTCCTGTAATTTTCATGATCTCAGTCAATTGATCCAGATCTGATGCAACGCAGTCAAGGGTAAAAAAAATAATAATTTAATGCAACAAGGAAATAGGGCACATAGAACCAAAAAATTTAAGAATCACTAGCTATAAGCTTGTAGTAATATGTCTAATGAAGCCCCTCCAGAGGCATTCAGCAGTGATGACAGACAGCATTATATTTGTAGAAGGGTAGGATACGATCATGTCCTTTGAACAGCGGTTTTCCAATAAGCATCTCTGCCATGATACAACCAACAGACCAGATGTCCACTGAAAAGAGAGAGGTATGTTTTAACAAAAAATGGTTATGGTTTTAGGTACAGCCTTCTATGACGTCCCATCATTTCGTAAACGCCCTTATCCAAACCAACTTACAGAAGTGCTTTGAAGTCGCCATCAACAAATACATCCTCATACTGGTTCACTAAGTCAGGTAGAGTGCGATCAGACTAAAATACCGATTTGGAGAGGTTAGACTGGTTTGAAAAAACAACAACAATCACAAGACAGTTTTTTTTGTTTTAAATAACAAAGTTCTAATTTAAGTACTTCATGAACAGGTAGTTCGTTAGTCATCATTTGATGACAGCCAGTGACTGAGCTGTTCAAACATGTAGGAAAAGTTGATTCCACAACCTAGGTGCCAGAACAGAGGCATTATTTGTACCCTGAGAGATGTTGGGTCCAACCAAACAGAGCTAGAGGATCAGAGAGAAGGTGGTCCATCAGTGCTTTAAGGTAGGTCCATTTTGGCTTTGTACAATTTTTTCAGGCTGGATCATGATCCACATTATAATCATGATTATTTTTCAAGCTGGATTTTAAGACTATTTTGCAAACCAATGCCCCTATTGATTTAAATAACTCTACAAGTATAAATAACCTCATTTATATCCTTAATTTTGACTGTGTTGAAAGGTATTATATCACTGGCCAGGTAAAATGTCATGGCAACAGTGATGTCCTTCAAAACCACTCATAAGTCATGCCAGACATGTTTTTTTTTTTATTGGTTGCTTCAATGCTGTTATACAGAAGTGCACTCCCCATGTTATCTGGCTTTTGTAATACTCTTTGTGGTTCCTTCTAGGGGTTAAAAAGGTTTACTGGTTCCACTCCAGTTTCCTCCAATCTTGCCTTTGCATATTTTGCAAAGAGCCGTTGTTTGCGCCATGTCCGTTATGTGAAAGCCAACAGTTCCCCGTGTTGTCAGTCATGCTGGAATGTTTACCTACAAGAAGCTGTGGTCAGAAGGATGTCAGTTCCTGTCATAGCGGTAACCCTAGGACAAGCTGGCAGTCACCAACATAGAGAAAAGCCATCAAGCTGAAGCAGGAGGCAGTCCATGTAAACGGTCGCCTGGTTTTATTGAGAGGTAAAGGTTGCAGCAAAAGCACTTGCTTTTGGTTAGCTCCAGCTAGAGCTATATCAGGTATTTCTAACAGTACAAAGCACCAGGAGTTGAAGCAGCAACTGCTGGAGAGATTGAATCACAAAGCAGACTATGGAAGAGCAGGGAATCCCCCAGGAGAAACTTTGGCTTGTGATAGAGAAGTCGTGGCTGCTTGAGTCACTTCATGTGACTCCACCAAAAAAAGAGGAAAGAAACTGAATGAATAAAATTGCATAATCAGTCAGATCAGGGATAGAGCAACTTAATATGAGGGAAAATTTAGTTGTTGTGTGTTACAAACATAGTTAATTAATTATTTAATCAAATGATAGATAAATAAGTAACTAAATAAAAATCAGCTGTTATATCTGCAGTGTCCAAATGTACCTTACCTGTGTTTATCTGTATTTCTATCCATCACCTTGAATCTGATAGTGCTGTGAAAAAGTATTTGCCCTATCTTGATTTCTACAGTTTCTGTATATCTTTCATACTAAATTTTTCAGAAATTAAAAAAAATCTAAGAAACAAAGGCAACTTGAGTAAACACAAAATATAGTTTTTAAATGATGTGATTTATTGAAGGAAAAAAGTTATCCAATACCAACTGGGCCTGAATGAAAATGTATTGTATCTTGTATCTGTTTGGAAGACAAGAGTCCAGTTACAGCTGGTGTAAACCAAACACAGAATTCCACAAAAAGAACATCATACATACAGTCAAGCATGGTGGTGGAAGTGTAATGGTATGGAGATGCTTTGCTGCTTCAAGGCCTGGGCAACTTGCAATAATTGATGAAAACATGAATTCTGCTCTCTACCAGAAATCCTAAAGGAGAATATCCGGTCTTCAGTCTGTAAGTTAAAACTCAGGCACAACTGGATTATTCAGAAGACAATAACTACATTTACATGGACAGCAGTAATCTAATTATTGACCTTAATCTAAGTAAGATAATAATGTGATTAAGGGGTTTACATGGGTTGCTTTTAGAATACTCCTGTCATGTACCCGTTTTACATGTTATAGATCATAATTAGATTAAGAGCCCGCATCATTACGTCACCACGCCACGCCTTCCGACGTCCCTCAAGAATTTCACGTATCAACATACAGTTCGTCTTTGTTATGGTACAGTATACAGTTTTGGGTGTTTTTATTAAATTTTTACGTATGCTTTAAGTACAGTTAATTATTTGTCATGCTGTATGTGCTAATAGACAACTGCATGAAGCCGTGGGTGTGTCCCAAACTGCGTAGTTACCGTCTATATAGTAGCCGAGATGTATTTTCCCCCACTACAGGCCTATAGTAGGAAAGTATGCGATTTGGGACGTGGCCGAACTCTCTTGTTCGCCATAAAACGTAAAACTGCCGTGTGTGATCGTGTCCTGTCGCAAAATGTGGTAAAAACTCACACGACGTTCATAATGTGATTAAGGTGTTTACATGTCTGTAATACACGTCCACCTGTCTTAATTTGATTAGAGCTTACTTAGATTATAGCCTTAATTAGATTAAGGTTGGTGTTTACTTGGTAGTTTCTTAATCAAAGTATGGTCTTAATTAGATTACAAGTGGAATATTGCTGTCCATGTAAACTTACTGAATGATCCAAAGCATATGAGTAAGTTCTAGTAGAAATGAAAGACTGATCTCCAGTTATCGGGAGCATTTGGTTGCAGTTAATGCTGCTAAAGGTGGTACAAGCAGATTTTAAGTTTAATGGGGCAAGTAGATTTTCACATTGGTGACAGGTGTTGGATAACCTTTTTTTTTTTTTGCTTCAACATAAGGTCTGTATGAATCATATCCAGACTGCAAGTCTGTGATTTCAATACTGAAGGTCATCTGGTCAATATAAAAGGCTTGCCAAAGAAAAACATTATAGCTGCACAAATATATGACTCACCAGTCTGTGTGTAGTGCATCCAGCTGAGGATGACTTCAGGGGCTCTGTACCACCGAGTCACCACATAGCCTGTCATCTCACTATCAGCCTGACGGGCCAAACCAAAATCAAGGATCTAGTGTACAAAAATATATATAATGAAACATAAGGAGCATTAACACCTGCAGTAAAGCAGATCATCAGACAGGAATTGCAAATGATACCATATGCTGTGTTACCTTAAGCTCACATTCTTCATTGATGGCTAGATTGCCTGGCTTGAGGTCCTGCAAGTTACAACTATAAGCAATGATCAACAATGCATTATTAATCCACTGGCGTGTAGAAGTATATGAAAATACATGCGGCTTACCCTGTGAATGATACCAGCAGCATGGATATACTGTGAACAAGAGGAGATACTATACATGAGTGAGTCTGTGTGTGGGTGTTAGAGAGAGGGCAAATATATACGACACACACCTTTAGTCCTCTCAGTATCTGGTAGACAAGGTACTGAACTCTGTCTTCTGAAAGCCTCTCTGTTTTCATTAGTTTCCCAAGATCAGCACCCATAAAGGGCATCACCAGGTAACTGTGTGAGAGAGAAAGCGACAAAAAATTGTGTTATTTACTGAAGTCGCATCTCTAAAATCAAATTCTTGGATGAAAGGGCGTAACCATGGAATGGACATTGGGGGGGGGGGGTCCAACAAACTCGGTGGGAGGCTATGCAAGTTAATGTAACGTCAATGGTCAAAAGCTGGAACTGACGTTAGCCTAGCCTACTTCCTGGATGTGCAAAAATCAAAAGTTAATTGACGTTCTTAAGAACAAACCAAGTCATGGTATGATGCCTTCTATACTAAGCTAAGGTTACCTACTATTTATGTATCTAGTTACTTACTGTCTGGAAAAAAGCTTGTATGTTCCGCTGCACTTTTCTACACTTGGCTGCTGTCTCCATTTCTTACAGACTGAGCTGCTAAAATACATCAACAAACTTGTGTTGAGTATAGGCACAACCAGTGTACAATTGGAAGGGGGGCACACATTATTTTCCTTAAAAAACAGAAATACATTAAAAGGGAATAGACAAATAAATAGAATAGATGAAGAAAAGACAGATCTGTTGGCAGGGTTCAATAAATGAGAACATATAGAAGATATTTTGTACTGTATATTGGGGGGACAGATTGGTATTTCCTCAACATTGGGGGGGGCATGACCCTCCCAAAGAATGCATGGTTACACCCATGCTTGAATGCGCTACTGAGAACCCAAGCTCAAAACAAGATGAATTCCAAAACAGCTAAGAGACAAGCAGCAAGGACACCATGCGTTCAAGGTCATACATCAGATTTAAAATAATAATAAATAAATAAATAAATAAATAAAAAGAAAGAAAGATGAAATACTAAGCTTACAAGTCCTGGAATCGGTCCAGTGACAGGTCTGCGGTGAAAACGTTCAGTAGTCCAATAACCTACAGCAAAATAAAGCAAAAGAGATGGAGCGAGTTCATATAAAGGCAAAAACACACAACGAATGCACACTGTACATAAACATTCGAGTTCCTCACATTATCATGCTTCATGTGTTTGAGAAGTCGGAGTTCCCGGTAAGCCCTCTTGGCAAAAAGTTCTGACTGGAAAGGCCGGAGGAGTTTCTTGATGGCAACCTTTGTCCCGGTTCTGCGGTCCTGAGCAGAGCTAAAAACAAAACATGTATTATTATTATTATTATTATAGCAATTATTTATTCAATTAAAAGTTTGCATACATTACTGGGGGGAATAAAACACTGTACAGAACTGTTAAAAATTTCACTTATTCACAGGAGCTGGGTGAAACCCAAACAAGTCACTTAGTCAGCAAGAAGGACCGAATTACAAGTGTGTGTGTGTGTGTGTGTGTGTGTGTGTGTGTGATATTTCTGAGTAAAACACAAAGGAGTTTCAACAGCAGGTTAAATAATGGCCTGGGTGGTAATTTCACTGGTATTTCATACAGGCCATGACAGGCGTGGAGGGTTTGCTGTGCGCGTCTAATCAGTTACTTGCACACTATCGAAACAGGAAATGAGGACTGACTTTATAACATACTATAAAAAAAAAAAAAAAAAAAAGACCATGTTAGCCAAGTTCTTCAACAGTTCAAAAGACGTACAATTCTTCAAGCACGGGGATGAAACGCAATAAAATGGCGCATGGAGTATAGAAGGTGAATCCCACTCACCATACTGTACCATAAGCGCCTGTCCCAACCGGTCTCAACTCTCTGTATCTTTCCGGTACGTCCCAAATGGTTTGATTCACTTCCTGACGAAAATACCCAGCTCTCGAGCGTTGAGTCATTGTTTGCTAAAAAAAAAATGTTGTTTTTATCTCCCAAACAAACAAAAAGAAAGTTGTCGTTTCACACACAGTCCCGCACTGAGCACCAGCTTCCTCGACACACCTATGACTGAAAATACCTGTGAAACGCTGAGCCGCGCCTGCGCCGTGAGCAGGTACTTAGCCACGCCCACACACAGCCAACATCCATACTAGCGTACTAAAAAAGCATGTGTAACGTGTACACTGCACATACGTCACTGTACCGTGTAGTACTGTAGTATAATTGCGTAGTATTTAACATGCTGTTTAATTTAAGAAATAGACCTTTAAAATGGCATCTACCCACGCTTGGAGTGCATGTGTTATACCTGTAGTATGTGCATTTTACCTAGACTTTTAAAAAAATCATTGAAAGTACATAATTGGAACTAAAGGACCACTAAAATGCACGTTCCTCTGTAATAGATATGTACTATACCTTTATCCATCCATCCATCCATCTTCAACTGCTTACTCCATTTCAGGGTCACGGGGAACCTGGAGTCTATCCCAGGAGGCATCGGGCACAAGGCGGGGTACACCCTGGACAGGGTGCCAGTCCATCACAGGGCACAATCACATACACACTCACACACCCATTCATACACTACGGACACTTTAGACACGCCAATCAGCCTAACATGCATGTCTTTGGACTGGGGGAGGAAACCGGAGTACCCGGAGGAAACCCCGGACACACAGGGAGAACATGCAAACTCCGCACACGTATTATTATTATTATTATTATTAATTTTTAACCTTCTTTCTGAGAGGTGTTTTTACTTTTTTATTTATTTTTACATTTTCTTGACATAGAAATGAACAGTCTAGGTTAAACTTGTCACCCTTGTGGCTTATTTGGTTTGTCCCTCTGGAGGCAATCCTTAAAGGCTCTATGTAAATAAAATTTAAAATAATTATTTTTTCTTTGTCACTTGGGTGGTACCCTCAAGGCACCGTTTTTTCCTTTCACCTGGAAACATGGATATAGTGTACTTTTAAGTGATTTAAGATGCATAAATGGACCATAATTAGTTTTCGAGTAAAGCTTCAAAGGTACATAACATACAGGCTTCTAAGAAAAAGACACCTACTAAATGTACAAAAGGTGTACACTTGAGGGTACAACCCCAGTGACAGAGAAAAGTAGTTTAGAAGCTTTTTTTCAGGGGGCTTCCCCTGTAAGAGAGGGTTTCAAGTAACACCCTTTTATAAAAAGCTAGGAATCTAAAGTTACCCGTTTTACACTGCAATACTGACCTGTACAAAATTTCTTTTTCCGTGTATAAATTGAATTCTTGACATGAAGAAATATGTTTTTTGCTAGCACACATTAAATTTTGTTAATTTTTACTACTAGTATTTTTAAATCTGGAGAATCATTATTAAATTATATAAGCCCATGCCATAGGAAACCCCCTTTTAATTTTTTTTTTTAAGAGGAAGAAGTATCTCTATATCTGATTAAAGCACTTTCTACTTGTTTAGCTTTGTATGTTGTGCTTAATCATGCTTAAACAGGTTTATACCTGCAGACCCTAAGGCACACATTCCTTTCTGCTTGTACTGAAACAGAGAGAAAGTCGTGTTCAAATGTCCTCCATCAAGTCATCATCTGAAACAGTATTCCTTTCTTGTAACAAAAGATACTTAAAACTTAAATCATTATAGGAGTTTGATGAACTGAGGAAACAAATATTGTGATGTAATAACAAAATAGGTTTCAAACAGGAAATGTTCTTATATGCTCTAATGTGGCATAGATGCATGTTCATCCATCCATCCATTTTCAACCGCTTACTCCTTTTCAGGGTCACGGGGGAACCTGGAGCCTATCCCAGGGAGCATGTTGCTGCTGTTAATTTACATAGAAAAACACTACAACACACGAAAACACTAACACATTGACCATGCTCTGCATTAGTAAATACAACGATGCTTTATTTTGCATTTAATGTCATAAATTGACTTATACATGTAAATCCACATCAGTTTATAAACCTTCAGAATGAAGTATCATAAATGAAACCATAGATGACAAAATGCATAGCTCATAAAAATAACAACAAAAAAAAACCCCAAAAACACGTGGACAGCTTTGTCTTTGGTAGATGTTTATTATATCTAAATGATCCATCCATCCGTCTGTCTTCTATACCACTTATCCTACAGGGTCACAGGGAACCTGAGGGAGAACATGTAAACTCCGCATACACAGGGCAGCAGCGGGAATTAACCCCCCATCCCTGGAGGTGTGAGGAGAACATGCTAACTAAGCTACTGTGCGCCCTACATCTAAATGATTATGAAGTTAAACAATCACTATTCTTACAGGTTCTATGGTCAATGAAATGAAATGAAATCAAAATAGGAAAAATACCTCATGCATACGGTTAAATACGGTGGTGTCTCTTTAATGTTTTGGGGCTGTTTTTCTGCCAGAGGACCTGGACATTTTGTTAAGACACATGGCATCATGGACTTTATCAAATATTAACAGATATTAAATGAAAACCTGACTACCATGGTCATGCCAGTCCCCTGACTTGAAACCCATAGAAGACCTGTGGGGTGAACTGAAGAGGAGAGTCCACTAGCATGAACCTCAAAATTTGAAGGATCTGGAGCAGGGGAGTCAAATCTTATCCGCAAAGGGCCGGTGAGGGTGCAGGTTTTCATTCCAACCAAGCCGCCGTATAAGATTGGACACCCCTGATCTGGAGAGGTTCTGTATGGAGGAATGGTCTCAGATCCCTTGCCATGTATTCTCCAAACTCATCAGGCATTACAGGAGAAGACTCAGAACTGTTATCTTGGCAAAGGGAGGCAGCACAAAGTATTGACTAAAAGGATGCCAATAATTATTGCACACCTATATTTAACAAAAATATTTTTTTTATATAAACCTGTGTTTTGTTTGCAATTGTCTGATATTCATGAGAGCAGAGTATTTTTGTGAATTTCTTTGAACAAAAGATTAAAAGGTTAAACAGTAAAGACAAATTTCTATAGCCTTCTTTGCTCATATTTACCAAGGGTGTCAATTTTAGTGGAGGGCACTGTATAGGAATGTAAACCTTTTAATCCAGTAAAAGCTCATTTGCATATTATTACCTGTAAAATAATTGCATATTAATATTACATACATAAATTATTGTATGATGTACAAATCAACTACTTGTGCGCTTACATTTTGGAGATTACAAACTGCTCCCTATCTAGTGCGTCAAGACTCTTTTTGCATCCCCACACACACACCCACACATACACCCACACACACTGGTTTATATGGTACTAAAACCTCTGTCTTTCAGACTAAGACCTGTCTCTTAGACTGGCGGTCCAAGTCATCATTTATAACCAATCAAATATACAGAATAGAATTTTTAATTCCAGCCATTAGTTTTTCTGTATATTCTTAAACTGGTTAATAGGAGTTTAGTACCTCAAAACAGCCTTCACGGACAGATCCTCAGAGAAATGAATCTTTGGGCTACTTGTCCTGAAGGCTTTAGGATGATCATGTGACGCAGATTTGAGCAGCACGGGCTGGGGGCTTGCTGTCATAAGACACAATCACTCTGTTCTCTGTTCCTGTAACATCCTCCTCAGCCTCTCTCTGTCCCTCTTCTTCATCCCTCTCTTGTACCTCCTCTGATCCTAGTCTTGCCATCAAGCCTTCCTGCACGCAAAATGGCTTCTCCAGCACTTTCAGAACTCTCTGAACCTGATGGCAAAAATCAGTGGATTTTTTGGTTTCCTTTCATAAGAATACACTTTTTAGTATTGATCAGGTAAAACTGAATACGGTAACAGCTTACCTCAGAGAAGTCTCCATTCTCCGCTGCTTCTATTGCATTCTGGGCAATGTAATTTCGAAGCACTACACGAGGATTGGTGCTGTCCATCACACGCACTCTCTCCTCCTGCACCGCCTTCACATCGCACTCTCCCTCACACTCACGAGCAAGACGGTGCCTGGAGGCAAGCAAAGACAACATGTAAATGCTGTGACAATTCATAAATACTGGACTGGTTATGCAAAAATCCTTATAGCTGGTAAATATAATAATCATTTAAAAAAATCTAAGCACTCAAAGAGGGTGTTTTGACAAACGTTCAAGGTACCACACCACTTCCATCATGTTTGTTCTAGCTTTCTACCATCTGCTCTAACTGATGAATCACATGGGTTTCCAAGCAACCTGTTGCTGCCTAGCACAAAAGTGACCCTGTATGACTGCATGGACAGCACTGAACACCTCATCGCTATCTGCACCTGTACTGTTTAATCCAGCAGGTCCATTCCTCCATCTGCTTGGTCTTCAGGTCAGTCTCTGTGCTTTCCAGCAGCTCCTTTAACCTAGAGAGCTTCTCCAGCTGTCGGGCCAACGTCCTCCGGTCTGACAACATGCCGAACAGTGCAGGGTTACTCTGGGCCAAGGAGAGCAGCATTGAGAACTCACTGTGGGGAAACAATGAGTGATTGAAAGCACATAACGTTTCTAAAATTAATCAATTTCCTCCTTTATGTCCTCGAATGTGGATATGAGTAAAAGTAAACAAAATGGGGGAAAACATACAGAGGTTATATACTATACTTGTACCTAATATACATTTCTATACCTAGGAAGAAACACCACATTCATGTAATCTAACTCTATTTACTTAGTCCAATAATGCCATTTAAGCATAAGCACCTGCTTTAGTCTAGAGCAGCGTTTCCCAACCTTTTTTCAGCGCACTTTGAAAATGAAGAAAAAAAAAAAAGAATTGTAGCACCCTACGCAAACACTTATGCTAGACAGCGTTAGTTACTTCAGAATGAAGTTGATGGTCCCGAAGCATCTAGAGCTTTTCTTTTAAGAAATCTGTTCATATTCTTCTGCACTACACATGCATCGTCACGCATATTGACAGGTCAGCAAGGGGGGGTCGAGGGGGAGAGAATTATTATTTTTACATATAAAATGTATTATTATTATTATTATTATTATGCATGTCTGTCCATCTTAGTATTTCTGTGTCTGTGTTATTATTTCAGACATCAGATATTTATCATATATATTAAAAGTTTTATACACATTTTAGCATTTTTTAAATGTTTGAAGGATTTCTTACACGGCACCCCGGTTGGGAAACACTGATCTAGGGTATCAACACATTTACAATTGTCACGGAGAAAAAAAAAAAATTTAATCAGCCAAATAAACACAGATTAAAAGGTTGTGTTAGTTCAGTAATGGAAAGACATTTTTATCAATATTGCCAAAAGGTGACAGCAGTTTGTAAATCATGGGTAAAGATTATATTTCCGAGCTGGGCCATTCTAATTCTTTCATGGGTATGAACAACGCAGGAACAGTACCACTGAATTTGTGTGTTATTCTCTCAACTATCTATCATGAGCTATGTTTCCATCCACGTATTATTATGCGAAATTTGGGAGATCACATAAAAATAAAAATGAAAAAACGCTGGAGGGAAACACCAGATGTGAATAAAACCTCCGAAATGCGGAGATTAAACAACAACTTATGTGCTCAATTGAGGTGGATGATTTTTTTTATTCAATAAGAAGACGTGTGCATAAAACACAATGGACAAATATTTACTGGGTAAATTCCTCGCCGCACATCAAAAAAAAGTCATGTGATTTTGCCTCAACAAATCATGTGATAGGATAATTGGTACAGAAAAGTTGAAATGTGGGAGATGCGCCAGTTCTACCGGATGTGATGATTCTGTTCTTGTGAACACATGGGATGGAAACGGTGCTTTATTCGCAAACGTTTTGTGTGATATTCAACATTTTTTTGCATAGTTTAAATGCTCAACTTGGATTGAAACATATCTATGGAAATGACCTTTGGGTGGCCAGATTAACTTTTAAGTATTCTATATTTGCCAGTTTTATCATCAAAGGTGACCTAATTTCTGCCAAATATATTAACTACAGTAAAAACTTTAGACTCGCAAAGTCTATAGAATCCATTTCTGAACAAATTATCTACCAAATTGGACACAATTCTAATGATAATGATAATGAGTGTTTATTGGTCACTGCACAGTGAATTTCTTTTCTTCGCATACCCCAGCATGCCAGGAAGTTGGGGTCAGAGTGCAGGGTCAGCCATGATACGGCGCCGCTGGAGCAGAGAGGGTTAAGAGCCTTGCTGAAAGACCCAACAATGGCAGCTTGGCAGCACCAGGGCTTGAAACCCCAAACCTTTCAATCAGTAACGCAGAGCCTTAACCGCTAAGCCACCACTGCTACTCAATGGAGTCTTGTTTGATTTAGATGGACATAACAATTTTACATTGTGAAATGTCGACATTTTCCACTATATAGTTCTAAAAACCTGAATTTCCTTAACTGAAAAAAAAAAAAACGTTTCTGTACAAGTTACAGCTTTTTATACAACATTTCGTTTCGGTCCACTAATTTGACTGGCCGAGTGGCATTCCAAGAGTGCTTATATTTAGTAAATGGGCGGCTGTGGCTCAGTTTGTAGAGCGGGTTGTCCACTAATCGTAGGTTTGGCGGTTTGATTCCTGGCCCACGTGACTTTGGATAAAAATGCTATACAAGTGCAGACCGCACTGTATAACGCACATAATTTAGTATAATCGCACTGGGACGTTTCGCTGTGTGTATTACTCCACTCGTCTGTGTTCACCACATACAATTCCACTTCCTCGTTTTGAAACGGTTACTACAGCAGAGTTAGCAAGATCATCCATGGGCACAGCAAATGATACCTTTCAGGAAGTGCACTTACTAGTAATTGAACCCTTAGTAACACCTTTAATAACCGTCACCTAAAACCATGATTACATTATTTCTCTGCATAGGTAGGTTTCTTCTGCATATATATGTAACTGACCTAAACATGAAATCTTGCTGCAGGAAATCTCTCAATACAATACAAGGTTTGCAAAGTGAAAAAAAAAAAAACCCACAAGTATTCACCCATATGCAGAGAGTATGAAAGAATATCTAAAGTGAAAACCGCCTTACCGTGGGTCCATACTAGGTTTGCTGGCAGCCTTTAACTCCTCTAGAGAGGCACACTGCTGCAAAATAAGCTCTGTGGCATGTTTGACAAGTTCAGCATCCTCCACTGCGTCTCCTTCTGCAGGACATGAGATCTGACTCAAACAGCGGAACGTGTTGGTGAAGTCGGCACCTGAAAATTCACACAAAACAGATGACAGTTATTCAGAGCAGGAAACAGGACAAAATATTCTGCTCTTAAAAACATGTAGCTTAAAGTCATTCATGTCTTTTTGAAATGTCTAGTTGTATTAAGTTAAAGTGACTGGATGTTTTTCCACTAATCTGAAAGGATTATAAAAGACCAAGACCAGTCACCTTGAGGAACTGATAACAAAAGAAGTTAAGGCCTGCCTAAGTCTCCTCATTCCCTACCCGTGTTGTGCATTGTCTGCATTAGATTTGTGATGAGCAGCTCATCTTCTGGTTCCTCTTTCCTCAGTAAGCCCAGTTTCCTTCTCATATTACTCAAGTAGAATGTGTTGAAGAGGGGCGAGTACTCCTCCAACACCGCGTGCGCTCGGTCCGAGGGCAGATCGGGGTTCAGAGCTTCCGCTAGCCGAGCCAGGTTCCAGTGACAGATTTCTGGCTGAGCTTGATATGAGTAACGGCCAGAATTATCAGAGGCGTTGCAGATGTACTCTGGGTCAAAGCTTCAGAAAGAAAAACAGCAAGTGACATTAATGTCAACGATCAACAGAATGCATGTGCACAGAACAATCAGAGGTACACCAAGTCAAATTAAAGTCAAGGCCCCCCCCCCCCACATTTTTTTTTAATATGTACCCTAATTCATGCCGATATCAGAAAGAACTAGAGAAGACCAATCATGGTCCAAACCTTGGGTGAATGACCCAGGTAACCAGCTTACAGATCATTTTCAGTTTCATAAACGGCCAAGAGAAACCCATCGTTTAACATAGTGGCATTTATTTAAAGCAGAATCTTATTCAATGAAGGTTAATATACAATGATGATTTCAAAGACCTCAATGTAGCACTGATAGCACTGATTGTGTGCAAGACCATACCGGTCCATGAAGCCGAACGGTCCATAGTCCAGTGCAAGCCCCAGAATACTCATATTATCAGTATTGAGGACTCCATGACAGAATCCCACACACTGCCAATGAGCCACAAGTCTGGCTGTTCTCAGCATCACCTACGACAGAAAGGAAACCATTGGCAACCATGAATACTTACATACTTGAATAAGAACATGTCTAATAATGTTTTGTGTTGGAAACGCCACAATAATTACAGGGGTTTGCAATTTTTCGCATCACTGCGAAATGCCGTGCAAAACAATTTCGTAGGGATGCTCCGATCGATCATCTGCCAATCTGTATCGGCCGATGATCACATTCTATGACTCGGTCAGTAGTCTCTACTATTGGCCGACGTAAAACACGTAAGGACGTAAAAACCACGACGACATTAAACTTTAGCGTTGTTGTCATGTCAACACCAGTGTGAAATTATTACCAGGTCTCAAGAAACAATGAAAGATTCGTCATTTGCTGTGTATTTTGAAAGGCTTATTAAAATTTTCATTGTAAAATTAATAATTATTGTGCTTATCTGTGGTATTACCTATGTGGTACAGTGGTGTGAAAAAGTGTTTGCCCCCTTCCTCATTTCCTGTTCCTTTGCATGTTTGTCACACTTAAGTGTTTCGGAACATCAAACCAATTTAAACAATAGTCAAGGACAACACAAGTAAACACAAAATGCAATTTGTAAATGAAGGTGTTTATTATTAAAAGGTGAAAAAAAATCCAA
>JAFFST010050360.1:62002-72865 GCA_022414735.1 Noturus placidus | reverse complement strand
AAAAATTACAGTTTTATATCTTTATGTTTGAGGCCTGAAATGTGGCAAAAGGTCGAACAGTTCAAGGGGGCCGAATACTTTCACAAGGCACTGTATATAATGTATTTATTTATTTTTCACACCAAATTGTTGAGGCCCCCAGGTGCCCCCTGGCGGACCCCAAGGGGGCTGCGGCCCCCACTTTGAAAACCACTGAGATATGCCATTGTTATGATCAGTACAAATGGACCTCTTCACATAGCATTATAATTTTTTTAGATGCCTGGTTTGATTGAGTCATATATTCAACTCATTTAATTTGAATGCAGAAAATAGTCAAAATAAGTCACAATCTACAAAAAAAAACCTTCAGCAGTGAATGAGAAGGCACATGTGAAACAGATATATGAAATGAATGTGTATATATTATTCACTCTGCCATGTCTTTTCTTCTAAAATGTCTTTTCTTCTAAAAGTAGATAGACTAAGCACACATTGTCCTTCAAAGTACAAACTACTCACACAATACAGTATGTGCCACTAAAATAAGATCCCTGTTTACACTATACAATGCTGCAGATTTGGTTGGTTAGGTCTGCGAGAAACAATCAGTAGTCAGTCATGCTTGGTAAATTTTTTTTATTTTCTTTAAAAGTGCTAACTCTGCGACTACATAGCTACATTCATAACATCAGTGATAACCATCAAAGTTCAATAATCTGACCCATGTAATCTCTATCTACACTAATTAGATTAGGTAGAGTAGAAGTACCATGGAGCTGTCTGTAAAACAACAATCAAACCCTTCTAAACTACAGTTTATACCGTAAATGCAGTTGAGTGTGTCTGAGTGTGGACTTAATTTAAATACAGTAATGGGCAGACTTGTACAAGACAATCTAGGTGATATTTATCCATAATATATCTGATTAATGTAACTGAATATGGTCAACATATCATGCAGCATACATTTCATTTTAACTTGGTTTTTCTTGTATATTGCCAGCTTAAAAACTGGCAACCTACATGATAAACAGCAAAACTGAGTTTCTCTAGGATCTATAGGTGCAATATGAGGAAATGGCATTGCCACATTCAAGTCGGACTTCACCCAATAAAAGTCAGGCCCAGTCTGGTCAATTACATAAAGATATTTATATCCAAACCAGGTGAACAATGCAGGAATTGCAGCACTATTTATATGGTCTCCCATTTTTAAGTGACCAAAGGTAATTGGACAATTGGCTGCTCAGCTGTTCCATGGCCACTTAAGCCAATAAAAGGTCTAGAGTTTGTTTCAAGTTTTGCATTTGCATTTGGAACCTGTTGCTGTTAACTCTAAATATGAAGTCTAAAGATCTGTCACTGCCAGTGAAGCAAGCCAGTGTTAAGATGAAAAATCAAAACAAACCCATCCGAGAGATAACAATAGCATTAGGTGTAGCCAAATTCTTAAATAGAAAGAATGTCCATAAGACTATAGAAAACACCTGTGTTAACTGACAGAAGAATTTCTTCTCCGGTGAAGAAAAAGCCCTTCTTAACAGTTTAAGAACACCCTCTGGGCGGCAGATTTATCTGTGTCGAAGTCAACAATCAAGAGAAGTCTTCAAGAGATTACACAGAGGATTCACCATAAGATATAAACCATTGGTAAACCAAAAAAAAACAAAACAAAAACAGGAAGATCAGCTTTGAGTATGCCAAAAAAAAAATCCAAACAGTTCTAGAATTGTATCCTCAATTGGGATACAATTGAGATGGGACACAGATCAACTTGTACCCAAATGCCGGAAGAGAAGAATTTGGAGAATGGAAGGAACTCTCGTGATCCGAAACATACCACCTCATCTTATGGTGTGGGTGTGTATGGCTGCCAGTGGAACTGGCTTTCTTGTATTTATTGATAATGTGATTGCTGATAAAAGCAGCAGGATGAATTCTGAAGTGTATACGGCGATATTATCTGCTCAGATTCAGCCAAATGCCTCAAAACCCATTGGAAGGTGTTTCAGTCACCACAAATGACTCAAAGCAGACTTTGAAGAAGAAAGGCAAGAAAGTGGAATGTTCTGCTATGGCTGAGTCAATCACCTGACCTAAATCCAACTGAGCATGCTTTTCATCAGCTGACGACAAAACAAACAAGAACAAGCAGGAACTGAAGACAGCTGCACTAAAAACCAGGCAGAGCATCACCAGGGAGGAAACCCACTGTCGGCTAATGGGTTCAAGACTCCAGGCATTCATTGACTGCAAAAGGTTTGCAACCAATTATTTGAAATGACTATTTAATTCATGATTATTTTAAATTGTCCAATTACTTTTGGTCCCTTGCTGCAATTTCCACACTGTTAACCTGATTTTGATATAAATAACCTCTAATTCAAGTCTGCAATTTAAGCTCATACTCATTATTTAATTTTAAATCCTATTTACTGTTGGAGACATCTGAAATAGCAATAACCTGGCCGATGTCCAAATATTTATGGACCTGACAATTATATATAATAGAGTAACAGAGTACTCAGAGACTAATTTGTCTCAGCATTGTGCTTGATAATAATGCAAATATTTCTATGTTGGGTAAATATTTAACAGAAAGGAGTGCACTGAATGGATGTCCATGGACTGACTGCTCATGAGGGATTGGCAGCTTGATTTTCATATATCTTTGATTAGCTACATTAAGTACATAATTTTAACATTTTTCAGACAACATTCAAACAAGTAATAATACAGAATAAAAGTGTCTCTGTGCATTTTGGTACTATTGAGTTCTCGCCAGAGTTGCAATTAAAATGTTGCACTGGCCTCGTGGAAATGTTAGAGTGAGATGTAATTGGTAATTACAGATGTGCTTTATAATTTAGTGGCTTCTGAAATTTTGAATCAATGGAAAGTTGAATCAATGGATGTCAAATGCATCAATGTGGCGTTTATCTGTAAAGGTAATGACCTTCGTATGGTTAGCTGGTGCTTCTGTTGGAGAGGCTGCAGTTTTCCTGTACAACTCCAGACTTTTTCATTAAAAAATAGTGTTCAGCTATTGGATTACATGAAGATGCTGTATTTGCTGTTGTGTCATATGATATGTAATTTCCCAAAATGAATTTATTTAGTGATAGTGAGAATACTCACAATTTGGACCTGAATTTATGAACCACACAATGACAAACATTAGTCATCTTTGTGTTGAAGTATCATATGATTAAAATAATTCGACATATTTTTATGTTCGGTATATACAGTATGGATATTTTAAATATGCATATTATTGCGACAAGGATTGTGTGCATTTGCATAATTTGAGGATAAATATGTTATATTGCATTGGATACCTGCTGAAACCCACAGAACAATATATCGAGAAGAATACATTCACTTGGAAAGTTGTGTTTGATGTACAACCCCAATCCCAAAAAAGTTGGGCCACTGTGTAAAATGTGAATAAAAACAGAATGTAATGATTTAAAAGTCTCATAAACCCATATGTTATTCACAATAGAACATTGAAAACATTTCAAATGTTTAAACTGAGGAAATGTACCGTTTCAAGGAAAAATAATGTAATTTTCAAGTTGATGACTGCAACACGTCTCAACAAAGTTGGGAAGGGGGCAACAAAAGGCTAGAAAAGCAAGTGTTACTACTAAGAAACAGCTGGTAGTTAATTGGCAACAGGTCAGTAACATGCTTGGGTATAAAAAGAGTATCTTAGAGAGACAGAGTCTTTCCGAAGTAAAAATGGGCAGAGGTTCATCTGTGGAAAAATATGCTTCTACAATTTGTGGAACAATTTGAGAATAATGTTCCACAACGTAAAATTGCAAACACTAGGAATATGAATATCTCATTATCTACAGTACATAATATCAATTAGGAAAAATTAGGAGAATTAGGAGAAATCTCTATGCGGAAGGGACAAGGGTGAAAATCAATATTGCATGCCCGTGATCTTAGGGCCCTCAGGTGACACTGAATTAAAAACAGGCATGACTCTGTAATGGAAATCACTGCATGGGCTCAGAAACACCTCCAGAACTCATTGTCTGTGAACATCCACAAACGCTGGTTAAAGCTCTATCATGCAAAGATGAAGCTATGTGAACATGAACCAGAAATGCTGCCTCCTTCTCTGGGCCAAAGCTCATTTAAAATGAACAGAGGCAAAGTGTAAAACTGTTCTGTAGTCAGACGAATCAAAATTTTAAATTCTTTTTGGAAACCATGGATACTGCGTCCTCTAAACTAAAGAGGACTAAAGCCATCTGGCTTTTTATCAGCGCTCAGTTCAAAAGCCTGCATCTCTGATTGTATGGGGGTGAATTAGTGCGTATGGAATGGGAAGCTTGCACATCTGGAAAGGCACCATCAATGCTGAAAGGTATATACAGGTTTTAGAGCAACATATGCTTCCATCCAGATTCCATCCCATCTTTACTTCTGAGAGACTCTGCCTCTCTGAGATACTCTTTTTGTACTCAGTCATGTTACTGACCTGTTGACAATTAACCTAATTAGTTGCAAAAAGTTCTTCCAGCTGCTTCTTTGTAGCAACACTGACTTTATTGAGACCTGTTACAACTATCAAATTCAAAATTACCTTATTTTTTCCCTAAAATGGTACAGTACCTCAGTTTAAACATTTGATATGTTTTCTATGTTCTGTTAACATGAATAACATATGGGTTTATGAGATTTGCAAAATCACTGCATTCTGTTTTTATTTACATTTTACACAGCGTCCCCACTTTTTTGGAATTGGGGTTGTAAGGCGTATACACTGAGGTGTATAAAGCACAACATATTTCTTATTTAATTTTTTAAAATGTTGTGAGCACTAATAAGCACCAGTGTTTGCACTTAGTCAGGGAAATGACCTCTTACTCTTGAGTGATATGTTTCATTATAATTGGTGATCTTGCAAAGAAAGATGTTTTCTAAATACCTGTAAGTCCAAGCAAGTCACTGTTCCTCTCCCTAGTGAACAGTACAACCCTCTGACCTCAATGTTTCTACTTTAAGCAAAGTAGGTGATATAGTGTGGTTGCTGCTCCATGTGAGGTGGTTATAAACAATTTACCCTTCTATGGCTTGGTGCTAAGGACAAACGATGAGAGGTGTGAACATGTGCTTGATTTTTTGTGTGTGTCTTCAGCACTCTCCAGCAGCGATGAGCTCGCCAGGTTGTTCCACCAGTGTGTCTCTGTGGTCTTGCTCCTCCTCCTCCTCATAGAGAGTGTGGTGGATGCTGAGCAGAGGATGTGAGGGGTTACAGCTGTAGGATGCAGGCTGACTTACAGGCTCTGGGTTTGGTATGAGAGGCTCATTGGTTTTGGGTGATTCAGAAGGAGGCAAACTAGATGTTCGTCCATTCATATAAGTGGTGGTGGACAGGGTCACAGTGGAAAATGCACTGGTGGTGGATTGAGGAGGAGGATCATTCTTTTCTAAAGGGTTTAAGAAGAGAATGATGCCAGAACAAAAAAAAAAAACAATTAATAATAGATTTCTATATACACAACCCTGGTCCTAAACTATTAAACAAGTCCTAGCACTGCATTTAGTTTTTTGTTTTTTTATGAACAACCACTTCTGACAGAATTGTCTAATGAATAGAATGGTGTTCAGCTGAGTGGATTTTGTAACCCTAATACTAAGCACTCTTACACAACAGTGCTTTTGATAACAGTAACTCTGACAATAGTTCTGTGTTCAAAATTTATGATAATTCACTAATTCAAATTCTATAGAAACAACTTAACAGGGACTTGTACGGTTATTAAAAAAGCTGCATATTTTGGTCATACCAAAGAGAGAGAGAGAGAGAGAGAGAGAGAGAGAGAGAGAGAGAGAGGAACTAACATGCTTTGTGGACGTGCCATAATTATAAACAAATAAAAGTCATTTGAATAAAAAAAGAATTAAAAAAAACTGTAACTTGGAACATTTCTGTGTTATAAGAGAAATAAAACACTTCAGGGCATTCTATTGTTGGAAAATAATCAACTTCAGAGTTGCATGCTGAGGGTTGGGCAGCACTGTTATAAGCATTCTTATAACAGCATGCCTTATCATGTTTTATTCATTAGATAATTAAGAACAGAATTACCAGTGAGTGTTGAGGAGACATGGACTACAGTGTGTGTGCCCTCTATGTACGTAGTGTCCAGAGGATGGTCAGCAGCTGGGGGCTGTGGATTATTCATTTCTGTTTTAGGTTTCTGGATGGCCAACATGTACGGATGGACATCCAGGGAGAAATTACGAGTGTGCTTTTTCTCTGTCCTGTTGTTGGTTTCTGTAGTTTTCAGGAGTCATAACAAACAAGACCACATCAGTTCAGTTATCTAAAGGTCACAAATAGAACTCTTAGGGCATCTAGGTTCTATATAGAACCCATCAACAGTGTTTTCCTTTCAGAAAATAGTAAAATCTAACCATACAATATAGGCCATTTCTCAATATGTGTTCTTGCATCCTTGTGATCTCGTTCACCATCCACCAACGAAGTTCAGTAGCAATACTCAAAAACGCATGTACCAAGTACAGGATGTGTTCTTGATTTCGAGGATGCATCATCTACAAACCTGAGCGCACCGAACCCGCTTGAACCCCACAGAAATCATCTTTTTAATGACAATAATCCAAATAAATTAAAATAAGCATCTAAAAAGAATGAGTTTGATATGTGATTTGGATTGAGATACTGTATATATGATGCTGTTGAAAAGTTACATTTACAAAAAAAAGTATTTTAATTAAACTACGCTAGCTTCCATCCTGAGGTACCTGTAAACTCGTTAGCTTAGTTTTTAGTGAGGTCGCAGCTGCAGAGAGCTTACTACATTTAAACATGCTTCATTAACTTTTGGTTAATCAGCCAGTTAACTGTAAATCTATTAATCAGCTGAAGTATATTACCTATAGAGCACTGAAGTGATGAGGACCCTGTCCTACTACTAGAAATGTGCTGGGACAGGTCATTGCGCAACAGGAATCTCACAGCACATCTCAATTCTCGCGAACATGCGTTCTATGTCCTCCTGTCCTTGCGAGTTCGTTATTTCAAGGTAGCTTGGCATGACGGATCTTAAAGAGAAAGCAAGTTGGTTCTTTTTTTTTTTGAGAAACTGCCAGAGTATTTCCCTGTCCTATACCTCAATCCAATTAATAATTATAGCAGAATGTTTTCTTAATGAAAGTGCATTCAGACTATTCAAAATGGTTTAGAACATTGCAGGAACATCATTTCAGAAACAGCCCAATCTTTTAGAAACTTATGAATACCATGAACATAATGAGCTTGGAAAAATATACCTCTTTAATAAGCCAATAATGCTTAACTGCTGAAAGGACAATTGAGAACTCTCTTCTAGGGTTTCAAAAGTTTCTAGTGCTCTGAGAAATCCCTTCACATGGTGAATTTCCACTATATATCATTCTAACAACTGTGTTTACTGAACTGAAATAGGTTCCTTTTCTCAATTCTTTTTTCATTTTTTAAATTTTTTACAAGTATCTCAATCACAACTAAGGTCTGATTACCCCCTGAAAGCGAAAAGGGAGAATGATCTTTGCAGGAAGATTGTCTATGATTAAACTGTTCAAACATTTACACATTCTTTTGTTGAAACATTTTGGTAGAAGTCCAGGTTTCAAAGTTTACTATATGAAAAAACCCACTTTTCTGTCAACCCCACACCCCCATCCCGCCCACAATATACAGTTAATCTTTTTTGACTGTTCTTTTTTTTTTTTTGCCAGGATTTAGCCAAATCAACATACAGTGGGCCACCACACATGTCACGTTAAAACCCTAACCAGGAACTGTTAAATGTGTAAACCATCATACTATGCAATTTGTTTTGAAAGACTGCATTCCAGGAGTATAAACAGATCATAAAACCATTCTGCTGTCTGGTGTTTTCCAATTGTTCGTGATTTACCTTGAGGAGGATGCTGTGTGCTCTTGGTGTCCAGTATAGGAGCAATTATGTTATCTGTTACGGGCTTCCTCCGCAAAGGTTTAGGTTTTTCTGCTTTTATGCTGTTCTCCAACCGGGTTAATGTTAGAGGTTCCTGGATAATCATTGAAACAAAAATTATTTTATTTTAATTATCGAACCAGAATGTTTAAAAGAGAGTTTACTTGTAATAGTCAAGGTAGAAATATGGATATAGGTTCAGAATGTTAAAGTAGTTAATTCAGTGAGACCGGGACAACAAAAAATATTCTAGCATGATTTTTCGACTAAGCTTATGCATTGTAACGACTAACCTTTCAGCTAAAGTACGCCTGATAAGTGCTGCGCTAGGTCCTCAGTGCAAAAATGCTTTAAAATTAGCTTGCAAATTAAGCAGGGACATTACCATTTAAATAATATCTGCATAATACTGAGGTGATATAATCTGTCCATTTACTAGAACAGGTGGGAGCAACATAATTAGTTTCTTTAATGTATCCAGTGCAACATATGCAATACCATCTTCCTGGTTGCATAATGAAATATTTGTTGGTCAGTGGAATGCATAGGCAAGGAATAAACAGAATCATGTTAGCTTACTTTAAATGGCTGTGGTAGAGGGTTAGATGAAGGAATCCACTTCATCTTCTTCCGTGGTCTTTTGATAACTGTCTCTACTCCCATTTCTCCAACCCCCAGTACAGAAGGATCCATGTTAGGGTCAATTGTCTGAATTCCAGAGTCTCTAACAGTTGGTGTGGCATCATGGTTGGACTGAGCTAATGCAGCCAACAACTGTCGCACCACATTGTCATACATAAGGTCACTCTCGTTGGTGATGAAGTCCAGCCTATTTAGAGACTTGATGTGGTCCCTGTTTTCATTACAGAACATGGCCAGAATGTTAATATCGCAAAATTGAGACTTCTGCCAACGCCGCCGTGTCTTGATGCCGACTTTGTGCAACTTGTCAAATACAAAATTGGATTTGCGCACCACAAACAGATGCAGTAGATTAACTAAAATGATGAGGTTCACGGTGCAGAGCAGTGCAATGTCTACAGCAGCCATAATGCGCTGGAGCTGCACAGATGGCAGCTTGCAGTTCACGTTGAGGCGCAACTCAGGGATGCTGCTGATGTCAGGTGGCTCACCCAGCATGCACGTGAACTCATTTTGCCGCTGCCGAGCATAGTATGTGCTTAGGTAGGTGATGGGAATGGAACTGAGACAGATGATGGCTAGATGCCTGGCTAGATAAAGCTTGGCTAAAAAGTTACTTTGTCCTCGCCGCTCTAGATATTTTTCAAAAAGGTTCTGCTCTGGGCTTTTCTCCTTCTCTGCGTTCTCAATGATCTCCCGTCGCTCACGCTCAGTGATCCCAGGCCCTTTGGACTGGATCTGCTTCTCAATCTTGGGTGCTCTGCCCTCAGCTGCACGGTGGTAGCAGTTGTCAATCTCTTGGAGGAGAAAGTTGAGTTCAGAGGTAAGGCGTGTGGATGCAAGGAACTCCCAGCTTAGTACTGGAATATACATGATACCAGCAAATGCTAGCAGAGCATAGGGCAGAAACTTATGCTCAAACAGAGAGGGTCGGAGTTCAGGATCAACACCAGGAATAGCATCACGTAGCTCTGTCCAGCAGTAACCTCTGGCATAGAGGGCCTGGTCACGTGTGAAATTGTGTGGGGTGTAACAGTATATTGACTCCTCTGAAACAGATTCGTATTAGCAAAAAGACATTATAACAACTTTTATGAATGTATCCTTTTACAAGATGAGTGGTATGCTACATTTGACAAACATATCCTAACAGAATTATCTTGTGTCAGCCTGAGAACAATCTTCTTGAGAATCCTCTGTCATCAGTTTCTTGTAGTTAAATTATGCTGTACATAATCTGACAGCAGAGGAGCCAATCTTGCCGTTATGAATGCTCGCAATTCTGATGTAATACTGTAGGTGTGAAATGATTTGTACATTAGCAACAAAACATTATTTCCTGTGGGTGCAAGTGTAAACAACATATGGTTCCAGTACAGTGACTTCTTTACCTGCCATTTATATTTTAGTGTTTTATATTTTAAATAAAGATATAAAATTGCAAATACCTACACATCAGATAGCCATTATTTGAAATTCGTAACATTTCAATCTTTGCAATTGTAGGAGCCATCTTATCTTATTACTAACGTCTATTCAGATTATTTAATAACCTAACCCGAGTCCCATTATCCTCTTCTAGCCCCTCTGTGCTACTTCACAGAAGGTTTCTACTGCTATGCAGTGAAACTGACTCAGCATTTAGCTTAAAGTCCCCATTTCTTCTGTGCTCTTCCTCATACGCTTTATATACTCTCTTGCTCCCTCTCTTTTGCCCTCCCTATATTTTAATCTCTTCACTGATTTCTAATACTCAAAAAATTTGCACTGTACACTTAACCCCTCTAATGCTGGCCAGCAGGTGCCCGATTCAGATGAAACACAATAAAGCTGTGAATTGTAGTGTGATTAAATTTGTATCATTTTAAAATGGCATATATAATTTTATTTCAGTTTGGTCTGAAAGAAGTACATTGTGTGTTTGCAGTACACACAATGACATCTGTATCTGTATCTGGATTTGGATCTATCTCAGATATATCCAAATAAGGAAGAACATGAACATATACAAGATGCACATGCTACACAACTTGCACAGATTGCTCTACCCATTGCACAACTTCGGATTCCTCGGTCCGTCTTGTATGTGTATGTGTTCTTGTCCTCTCATGTATATACTGTAGTTCTTCTATATTTTCTACAATTACATTATATCTTATTTTACACTACTGCATGAGCATACCTTTTGTTACAGCCCACTTGTTCAGGCTGTAAGAAAGAAAAAAGGACCACATGGCAGTTCCAAGCTAAT
>JAFFST010050360.1:10895-28944 GCA_022414735.1 Noturus placidus | reverse complement strand
ATTGAACTCAGGTGTGGACAACCACAGTTATGGTAAGGGGGGCAATCACTTTTTCACACAGGGCCATGATGGTTTGGATTTTTTTTCACCTTTAATAATAAACACCTTCATTTACAAATTGCATTTTGTGTTTACTTGTGTTGTCCTTGACTATTGTTTAAATTGGTTTGATGTTCCGAAACACTTAAGTGTGACAAACATGCAAAGGAACAGGAAATGAGGAAGGGGGCAAACACTTTTTCACACCACTGTATTATGCAGTGTATAAACAATTATAAATACATACACACACACACACACACACACACACACACACACACACGCACACACACACACATCCATTTTCTGTGCCACTTATTCTATACAGGGTGGCGTAGGAGCCTGGAGCCTATCCCAGGGAACTTGGGGCACAAGGTGAAAGACACCCTGTATAGAGTGCCAACCCATCGCAAGGCACAATCACATACAATTTAGAGATGCCTAACATGACAGCAAACATGACCATTATACATTCTTTTCCTTGATTAAAAAATTCTAATTGTTTTTCATTTGTTGAAAGGCATTGTGACTGTGACCTAACCCTAACATTGTCCTTCTGTGACATCAAAATGGCAAACAACTGCTAACTTCTTATAGGAATACAGCAATACAGCACCAGCCAATAAATTAGCACCACAATAGTTAAACACATCACAAACATTTCAATATAAACAATGCATAAAGCTGACTTTGACAGTGGGCACAGTGCATGGGCTCACCTGTTGGAGGCAATAAAGAGCAGTACTTTATGAGCATAGAACGGCTTTCCTTCCACAAGGAATGTCACATCTGACATCTCCTTGTTGTTCAGGAAGTGTGGATCTGACACAAACACAGGCAACATGAATAAACAGCCAGACTCAAAGAAAAAGCATAAAATAAAAAGCAAAAAAATCTGTGCTGAAAATGTCTTGTACACTAGATGGCAGAGGGGGCTTTATATGAGAGGGACGACTGTAATTTGAGAACTGTAATGTCTCCAAACAAAAGAGAAGAAAAACATCATGGATGCATTTGCTGTAGCTATACAAAAGAGACACTGAAAAGTTTACTGTGACCGCCTACAGTAAGCTCAGTAAAAGCAAAATATACAGTAAATATATCACCTGGGAAATGAATATACACAACTATGTGTAAATATATAAATAAAAATTATATGTTCATTTATTATGGCTGCACACACCGAGTCTGGAGGTCTGTTTTTTCTTGATCTCGGTGAGTTTAGGAACAGGGTAAGGTCCGTAGCACTGAGTGAAGATCACCGCCAACTGCTGACTAATCACCTCATTCTACAAAATAAATTAACATCACAAACATGACACGATCAGAAATAAGTGGCCACGTGCTTAACCAATTCTGGAACAGAAGTGCTGCAGCGACGGAGATGCATGAACTTTGTGGAGAGACGGGATGCAAATCAGAGGAGAGTTTAATGTTATTTTCATCTGTGCTAGCTCTCCTTTGTATGGGTGGGTGGAAAATGGGTAGACTAAATCCCCAGCTGAATTACTTGCTCTCTCTCCTTGTAGTCTGACTGATGAGTGCAGCTTCGAGGAGCTCCTCATCAAAATGATCAACATATCCTTATCAACATATCCTTCTCTAAGCCTCTTTCTTCCTCCAAGCCATCTCTATCTCTCAGTCTTTTGGTGATATGAATATATGCTTTTCATATACATATCATAATATATGTACTGCATCACTGCAGAAGACAGGACTGAATCCCTGCATCACTGCAGAAGACAGGATTTCCCATAGATCGCCTCTGACACGTGCACACATACACACCCCGCAGTGTACAATCACACACACAACCAAATACACACATTCAGAAGAGGGCTGGTATGACAGCAGGTGATTTTTACAGGCTGATTGGAATGTCAGATTGAAGTGGAGTCCTCTCACTTCTCCTATACACACAGGAAGACTGCACTTTGAGCAGGTATGTGACTGAATCGTTCCACCAGAGACAAAGAAAAGCCCACACTCTTACATAACACAGTTCTGCTTCCAAGCAAATCTCCCCGTTTAAAGTGTGCAGCAGATCACAGGCTACATTACTCTCCCTATCTGCAAGTAACAAGAAATCTGTGGTAAAGTTTCAGAATGCTGTGTGTAGGCAGAGTGGGCTGAGTGGGATGTGTGTATGTACGATGGTGCAGGTTGTTGCAGACCTTGCTGGTACGGAGGATCTGGAACATTAGAGGCAGGCCATGTGTGATGAGCTCCTCGGTGTACTCCTCCTCCTCGATGCAGCTGAACTCCTTCAGCAGGCCCTGGATCAGCGGCCGCCTGTGCTGCAGGAAACACGTGCGCAAAGATTCCAGCCAGGTGTGCAGCGTCCATGGCACTCCTGATGCACATAAGGACTAGTTTTAACATCACATAACAGTTATGACATAATGAGCACTATCTTTGTGGATTGTACCCTGTATTGTATGTTTTTTGTAGCATTCAGGGATGAATTTGTATATGTTTTTATATTTTATATGTTTGCTATATATTTGAAATAAAAAATTCATCCCCAGCAATTGGGGATGAATCTGTATCAACTGTGGTCAGGGTCACAGTTGATACAGAGCCAATATCAGGAATAACTTGGGAACGCACCCTGAAGGTCACACACTCGTTGACTATGTGGACATGATCATCAAATTCCGTTTAAGATCTATATTCGCTTGCAGCCATAGTCCAAATACGATGTTTAATTGTGTAAAGGCATCAGAATATTTTTGTATACAGGGATGTTGAAAGTATGAAGAGTGACACATGCACATCTCCTTTCTTAGGAGATTCAAGACGCTGAAATTCGCCCGCAATTCCTTGCCAACCGAGCACAGAGCATGCATGAATAAGGTGTTTACATGCAACGAATGTCTGACTAAAACAGGCATATCCCAATTGTGGGAATCAGAATATTGTCTTAATGTGAATCAGGCAATTGGATTGCGGTGTTTACATGACACAATATTAATTAGAATACTGGCAAATTTGGATTAATATTGAAATATTGTCATGCATGTAAACGTAGTCATTGAGACCAATGGGCAGTGTAACACAGATAAGCCACTGAACATGTTTTTGGGAGGTGGGAAGAAACCTACACAGAAATGGGGAGATCATGCAAAACTCTGCACAGTTACCCGAACTCAGGGTTGAACTAGGATCCCTGGAGCTGTGAGGTAGCAACACTACCCACTGTTCCAAATTTTATCATTTATATTTATAGTCATAGCAAGCATGTATGTATGTGACGTCTATTAAATGCTCTCGTGTTCTGCAATTAGTTTTACATAGTGACATACAGGTAAACTGATTCTGTCGCACTTTAAAGCAGGTACAGGTTGAAGAACTGCTCTGTGGCTATTATCAAAAGCACCTTCTGTTTGTGAACAGTTCATGAGCAGTGCTGCAGTGCTAAATAATGCTTCAATGACTCATCAGGGAGGAAATGCAGTCTTAGCAATGTGCTGACTGATTTGTTTCTATCCAGCATGTTGCAAAACAACTTCAGGTAATCACCTTTTATTATTCATCATGCTTTTAACTAGCAAGTAAACTGGATGCTAGCTAGTAGGCAAAGCTGTTATAATCTTGTAGCAAAGCTCACAGGAGAGAAATATAACAGCAGGTCAATGTTTCTGGTAATATTTTAGAAACCAAACAGAGGGTGTAATTGAGCCTTCCTGAAAATATTCCTACAGTTACCA
Source organism: Noturus placidus (assembly GCA_022414735.1). Taxonomy (NCBI): domain Eukaryota; kingdom Metazoa; phylum Chordata; class Actinopteri; order Siluriformes; family Ictaluridae; genus Noturus; species Noturus placidus. The sequence continues at coordinate 25,195 of JAFFST010050360.1, read as the reverse complement.
TTAGCTGGCATCCACCGATATACTAACATTAACCTTATCAGCTGAAGTGGCACTACTGATCTTATGCACACCTCATAAAATGTATGCAATAAAAATATGCAAAATACAAAATGCCTTATTTCATCTTGATAGATTTTCACTTGCAGTATTTTGCAGTTTCTTTATAATAATAATAAACTTTATTTTTATAGAGCGCATTTAAAGCAGTTTCTCAAGGCACTTTACACAAGAAGAAAATACCAAGAAAATATATTTTTTAAAAACCCAGATAAAAACACAAAACATACAAAAACTAAACACAGACTTGAATACAAAATGGTTAAGTCCATTAAGAAAAAGCTAAACTGGCTATTTCTACATGTTCACATGTAGCATATTTTGTATTTTCTTTCGCAACTAATTTGGATGTACTTTTGTCCATTCCTGATGATATTGTATATCAGGGGTCACCAAATAAATTTGATATGTTGCCTGGAAAAATATGATGGTGGAAGGATTTGGACCTGAGATACTAATACTCACCTATGCTGCGTATGTCCAGTGTGATGTCCACGTGGCCATGCTCTGTGCTGTGGTACATGGCTTCTTTCAGAGCTCTGAGTTTGGCTTTCCCGGTGCGTGCTGCCTCCATCTGCAAAGAATTCCTCTCCCCTGCTTCCGTCCCCTCAGCCAGGATCTCCTCCAGGGACAACACATCCCCCTTTCCCTTCTCAGACTGGGACAGTAGCCGACGGAACACATTCCTGAACCGCACAGGCACAGTGATGTTTATTTAATGTGCTGTTTACTTCAGTATTTGACCTCCAAGTCCTTTCGCTAAGTTTGCTAGCTGGCTTATTCGGCTCTCCAATAATAGTTTCTGGACTTTGTCCACTATTTTACAGAATTTGCTAGCTTAGCTGAGAAATTGGTGAGTTGCTGTTATACCTAGAATTACTGATAGCTATTTATCTAAAAATGCTGTTTGAAATATTAGGACATACTGCTACTTTGCGCCCATATAAAACTTTTTAAGCTAATGGTAGGTTTAAAAAAATAAAAAGTAACTTTATTTTGATCATTTATATTTGTTTCTTTCCTTCCCTAAAAATGAAAGAAAAAACATTAAAGCTGCAGTATAGAACTTTTTTGGTTAAAAATGAACAAAAATCCATTATTGAGCAAGTACATAGAAATTAGTGTTTCCTTACCCTGATTTGCAATGGTACATTTATTATATCAGTTCAAATGATGTTATTTGCCTTTGCGTGATTACGGCACGTCCGTAAACAGAAAGAAGGACAGCTAGCTACTGCATCGTGTGTGTTTGGAGTCTGAGGATGGTGGAGTGTTTGTAGCTTGTTCTTTCTACAGTTGCTTAGAATTTAAACTTGTCATCTAGACGGCTGCTTTAATCTGGATAGTTTTAAATGTAATTATTGTTGACATCTGGGGAATCAACTGTTGTCAAAACCAAGAAACCTCGAACTGAGGAGAGCCTGCAGTCAAAAAGGGAAATCGACAGAGCCCGTGTATAAATGAGAATATATACACCGGTATGGCTTTTGAGAGGCGCGAAAACTCGGAGATCTGAAGGGACTAAAGAATGACGCAGAGATGGTTTTTTTCTGCTAAGACATTTCAGTGGTTCAGTAGATAGCTAGCTAAACATTAGAGTATTTGTTCGCTTTATTCAGCTAGATACCAAGTTTCCAATGTTGTTTTTTTGTTGTTTTGTTTTGCTATGGTCAGTGTGGTAAATTGCACTTATTTTCTCTAGCTTATTAGAGAGAGCAATTCACCTCTATGCCAAGAAAACCGCATCCGCCGCCACCTTTGTTGACAAATATTGGAGCTAATACACAACCCATACAAGTACTTCAAACCATCAGGTTCATCCGGGCAGAGGAGCAGTGCTAAAGCACAACCCACGTAATGTAACTTGCAATTTTACATTTCAAACAGAGATAGCAATAGAGAGGCAAAAGTTCAGCACTGCAGCTTTAAAGAAAAAATATATACGCACTAGTACAGGTCTTGCAGTAAATCTTACAGTACAGTGAATTTTAGAGTAAAGTGAAACAGTGTAAAAATTTGGCAGCAGTCACCATTAAACTACTGTTTCTTTAGGGTAGCATGCCAATTGGTTACAACTGCTTCAGTAAATTACTGTAAATTAAATTATTAATAATCAATTTTTTTTTTACTTTAAATCTATTCTGTCTCTTTCCGGTAAGATAAATTTGCAGTGTTGCTGTAACATGACTCGCTACGTGTACGTGTGCTACCTGTGTCCATGTGCTGCAGCCAGGCTGAAGGAGTTCATTTCGCCGTGTGGGGTTGTTGAGATGCCATTGCGGTACATGGTCCCCACCACTGGGTCAGCTCCCCTCTCCAACAACAGACTGACCAGCTCAAAGTTTCCTGCCGACACACAAGTAAGATCTGCATTCACCGCTGTTCTCCACTAACTGTGTCTTGCCCTTACTGAGTGATGTTTACAGTATTAGATTACCTGCGGCAGCGGCTAACTGCAGAGGTGTTTCTGTGTAGTTCTCCATCCCGTCCTGCAGAGACCCCTCCACGTTTGCCCCGACATCCATGAGCAACTGATAGACAGAAAGAGAGAGAAGAAAGGAGAGGCAAAAGAGAAGATCAAGAGATTGAAAGACAAAGTGACAGAGTTCAAAATTTGATCACTTTTAACAGCTTCCTGCAATGTGATCTAAACAGTAAACTAAAGTGCTTACAAGACACATTTTCTGCTGAGTGAGAGAAAAAAAACAAAAAAACACACTGAGCATCCTTAACAGCTATGCAAAACACAGTGAAAATGGCTGATAATGAGAAACATGGTAAATGGGGTGTAGCACGGTCGCTAGGCAAAGACTCTGAGAAGAGCTTTTACACCCACACACACAACTGACCAAAATGTCAAGAGAAAACACGAAAAAAAAGAGACCTAATGCATAATTCTAATAACAATGCAGGGTAAGTTGTGTATTCTGGACGAGAGTGTATAGTCAGTGTGCTGTCAGAGCAGGCGGAGAACCTCTACCTGCAGCACGGGGACGTGTTGGAGGAGCACGGCGAAGGTGAGCGCCGTGGCTTGCCGAGTCTCGGGGTAGATTGAGGGGTGCTGGTGCACTGTGTTGGGCACCTGAAGGAGGTACAGGGGACAGTCAGGGCATAAACACACACACACACACATACACACACACATACACACACACACATACACACATACACACATACACACACATACACATACACACACATACACATACACACACATACACACACAGACAAATAAGCAGCCAGGAAAAGTGCTGGCCTGGGGAAACTCATACACACTCTGCACTCAGCAAAATCTTGGCATATGGCTCCCAGACGACGTTTGACATTTTCATGGTTAGATTTAGCTTTTGCGGGCAAAAGCTCAGAGATAGTATAGAATGCCATTCTGTTCTAATTTCCAAATGGTCTCTGTGTCCGTCTGTAGTACTTCTGCTTAAAACTTCCCATGTCTAACTCATGTCTTAACTTAATGACTCAGGATGTTGTGAAGTATCAATGTGATCAGAATGTATAATAACATTTCCTAACATCTGTGAGCTGCTATTGCTGACTTACAGCATGACTCAAGTGTGATCGGTTCCAGCCACAACAAGAAGTCATGCAATCACTGCTAAATCATTCTTTGCTTTGGAGTCTCCAGCTTAACAGCTGATTGATGTCTCAACAGTTGCCGTGATGACTCCAAACTGAGAAAGACAGATTGGGAAAAAACTATTGGGAAATAAATTGGGGATTTCTTACAGTACCTGTTACGCCATGACACAGTACACAAGAATGCATACAGTGGAACATATGGAATACAATGGAAGCATGGTTTGATGGGACCATGAGGAAGAAAAGGAAGGAATAAAACCAGCGTGTGCTTTTGTAGGAAAATAATCAACGATGGGGTGGTCCAAAGATACTGTTACCACACCAAAGTGGATTATTTTCCAAAGACTGCATGTCCTGGGATATTTTATTCCTCTTATACCACAGCAATATGCCAATGCTTATAATTTGTATGTTCTTAAAGACTGAACATCACGTTCTTTCGACAGTTTATAGTTATGTATTGTTATATGTTGTGGAATGTCTGCAAAACAAGTTCCTGTTATCACTCACATAAAAACATCTACTGTATAAACAGTCATTACCTCACCAGTTTTTTCTTTTCATCTCCATCCATAAATGTTCAATTACAGAGATGTCAATGATTATTAAAATTGTCTTTGTTAGATAATGTTCTTTAAATCTGTTAGTCTAATTATTAGGCTTAGTTTATGTAAATCATCTATTGCACCCAGTCCGTGTGAATTAGCTGTTAGTACAGAAATGATAATATATTAGAACAAGCACAATAATATAAACCTGTGATTTGCCTTTCAGCCAGAGCCGTGGTGTTACAGAAAATTAATCAACACCTTCTGACCAATCAGATTGGAGAATGCAATGGCGCTGTGGTATAAGGACACCTTACATGTTGTAATCACTGACCTCACTGTTGATATCAGCTCCTGCATCCAACAGCATCTGAACCATGGCTTCATCACCACGAGCACATGCATACATCAGCGGAGTCATACCCTATATAACATACACAGATGGATACTGAGAAGTCACATTAACTGAAAAACATTATTTATTTATTATCTTATGGTAAAATAACATCAGTTGCTTTCATTTAAAATGTACCGTTGATACAGAATATTTGCTTAATAAAGGAGGGTTTTGAAAGTCTGTGTATACAGAGAGACTAGTGGGGATCCAGCCTAATCCAGTACAAGAGCCCATGGAAAATCTGACGCCATTGCTGGTTCTGTGAAAAATGCCGGGAACGGCTTACAGTTCCCTCCCAGAGTTCAGCGGTGCAAGCCAAGCTAGCGGGATGATTGAGAGAGTGGTGACGTGTGGCCTGTACGCTGGCTCCCAATGAGACGATTAACCATAAAACACTGTGAGAATGAAATGTGGCACAACTGTGCTGATGTAATGAGAGACTCTTAGTATGTCTTCAAAGGACAAATATGGATGAGGTTTATGAGGTCTGTAGTGAGGGGATTGCTATTGTGCTGGATGTTTATTTAAGAGTAAACAATTTTTATTTAGTACAGAGACTCTACATTGTTTTTTTTTTTTTAATTATGGACGAATGGTATGATGTTTGTATTGTATATGTGTGATGTGTGTCACCTGTTCACTTTTGCTGTTGATGCCTTCAGGTCCGAGCAGATTGATGGCCTGCTTTACCAGGTCTGTGCGGCCACAGCTGAGCATGCGGAATCCCAGGTCCTGCAGAAACTTTGCCTCAGTGGATGCAGCATCCAGCTTCCGTGACATACAAAAACAATCATCTGTCCTGCAGAGACAAATACAAAAACAATGACTCGCTCTCCTGTCAAAACACACTGACAACCAATACCAAGTTGTGTAAGTTCTATAAACAACCACTGTTTTGTGTACAGGTATGTCTCAGTGGCCATGTTCTCACTATATATCTCACTGTGGCCATGTGTACTACAAAATGTGTATTGACACAACGAAGTCCCAAATCTGTCTTCAACAGCCCCAAATCGGTTTCCACAAAAGCTGCTACACATGTATCTGGTGTATGATTTTGAAATGGCCATTTACTTTAGCTGCCGAGGTTCACAGTCCATTCCAGGCAGCATGAGCCGGGCCGCCTGCCGAACGTCATCACTATCCACCGAGAAGCTGCGGCGGTGCTCTGCATGGGCTAGGGCCACTCGGATCCACTCCATAAGGGGAGGCAGTACCATAAATGGCCTGCAGGGAGAGACAATAAGCAGAATCTCAATTATTAACTTCCCAGCACCTCAACATCTCCAGCTGTTACGGCTCTAGCATATGTAGCTCTTACAACTACATTATATTAAATATTGTGATATTTTCTTAGAGGTGTAATGCCTAAAAAGGTTGCCTAATAAGGTTTGCTATGTTTAAATGATATAAATATAAAATAGTTTTACTATCATAAACTATTGTTTTTTTTTAGAAACTGCATACATCCATCCATCCATCCATCTTCAACCGCTTACTCCTTTTCAGGGTCACGGGGGAACCTGGAGCCTATCCCAGGGAACGTAGGACACATGGTCGAGGATACCCTGGACAAGGTTCCAATCACTCACAGAGCACACAACGGACAATTTGGAAATTCCAATCAGCTTACAACGCTTGCCTTTGCACAGGGGGAGGAAACCCCCAAAACACAGGTAGAACTCATGCAATCTCCACACACAAAGAATATGAATCCATTATTCGGAATAAATACAAATACAGATATTAATAGGACACACACTACTTGTTTTTGTCGTTTTTATAAAAAGCTTGACATAAAGGTTCACAGGCTATTTGGCTGAAGCTAGAATTATGCATGGGTACTGGCATCCCAGGGGACGGCCAAAAGTCGCGGTCAAAAGTCATATGCAGGCGCAGGTGAGTGGTCAGATATAAAGGAAAAAGAAAGACCATGTTCCATCCATCCATCCATCCACCTTCTACCGTTTACTCCTCTTCAGGGTCACGAGGAACCTGGAGCCTATCCCAGGAGGCATTGGGCACAAGGCGGGGTACACCCTGGACAGGGTGCCAGTCCATCACAGGGCACAATCACATATCATTAACATGAATATACAGCATCCATTTATTCATTCTTATTAACTGCCTGGTCAGGGTCACAGTGTTTTTTTTTTATATATATATATATATATATATATTGAAAAATAGAACCCAACTTCCCAATCTGAGAAGGGGAAAGGGGACGTGTTGTCCCTGGAGGAGATCCTGGCTGAGGGGACGAAAGCAGGGGCGAGGAATTCTTTGCAGATGGAGGCAGCACGCACCAAGAAGGCCAAAACAAAGGCAGGTACAAACAAAAATTGCACGAGTGGAATTAAAAAACAGTTTGTGCACATTTCTGTTTGAGATTATGAACTCCATTGATGTAACTGAGAAAAGCTCTCCACAGACAGTGACAGTGTTCTACCCCATTCATTAAAGAATCCGGTAGCAATTCTGGAAATGTGTGCACATCATAAAGCTTAACTTATTGAACATCATGTTTCCAATCCTTACATCAATTGTTTCATTTCCACGTGTATAGGAATTGGAAGCTGACTTCTTTAAATCCTTGAATACTTATTTCATCCTGAGGTATGTCATAGATTTAGTTTGAGCATATTTCAGTCAATAGTTACACAAAGAAGCACAGTGACATACTTTGCCAGTGTATCTCTGTGGATCAGTGTTTAAGGTTCTGTCCCCATCCTCCCCCAAAGAGAACCAATACTCGGCCCTTAAGCAGAGTCCTTGTATCCTGTCTCATGTGTGAGCTACTGTACATCAGATAAAGTGTCTGCCAAATGCAAAAACATAATACTCCTTACAATAAATCTGCTCCAGTTTACATATGACAGAAGATCCAGGCCTGTGAGCTCACCTTTCTGTGTGAAGAGTGATTTTGGAGGGTTCTACATTGGGGTTCTCCCACTCCATCTGAGGGCAGTGCATGAAGTAACAGAGAGTGTAGAGAGCCTCAGGCTCCCAGTGGAGCAGATTGTTCTTCTGGTGTACAGGAGTGCTGTTAGTGTGGTTCTTGATACTCAGGGGCTGAAGGTGATGCATGGCTCTGGACACCAGGTCACCTGAAAGCAGTAGGCAGAAGATGAAGATGTGCTTATCAGTGCTAAATGAGGGTCATGTAACATTAGTGTGCTTACAGAAGGGGTGGGCGACATCACAAAAACATCACATCATGACACTTGAAGACATTTCTACAATATACAATATATAGTTTTGCTAGCAAACTTTTGCTAGCAAACTCAACAAAGCAGTATTATTGTGTTCAAAACTGAGAACTTACATTTTAAACTTACTCAAATTATTCAAGTGTATGAAATTTGTCAACGAATCAGCTGCTTTCAGATTTTGTAGCCACTATGAAAATTTTAAAGTGTTCTCACGATATTCACATTATCACAATACTTGCATTTTGTATATTGACAAAATTTATCATGATAGCAATATTATGTCCATATACTCTAGCCCAGTCCTAGATCACAGTCACACTTTTTTTTTAATGGTGTTTGGCTTTGGGCTGTCCTGTTTTCAGCCATTCAGTGAGGAAACTGTTCACTCAAGTCATTTGTCATCTCCACCTGTTGTGCACACTCCCCTGTTGCATGTATCCTGTGTTCATATTATTTCTCGATATTTCTCTAAGGATATGACAGCATGAAAGAGGATAAACAAATTGAGTAAGTTATTGCCAAACTAGTCATTGCAATAATTCAGACTGAATTCAGTATGACTTTATCAAACATTCAGTATCACTTTCTGTCTTTTACTCATCATCTTCTCCTATATTTAATCTGTGTATGAACTTGTGAGAATGAATCCATGGGTCTTTGCACTTTTAAATCCATTCAGAAGAATACAACGGCACTTCACACTGCATACGGCAATGAATAAATAGTGCCACACTGTGAGAACATAGTGAGCGAACGCCTCTATAAATTACACAACACTCAGAATGCTGCAGTCACAGCTATTCTCCATTTCACATATTTCTTTGTTTCAATGAATTAACATCCACACAGCCAGTGCGTGACAGACCCAACAGACCCAATGGTTTAGAAAAAGAAAACAAGGGGATGTTTAACTGACATAACTGTGTTTTTCCCCCTCACAGCCAAGGCTACAGGACTCAATAAAGCACGTAGTAAAGGGAGCACGGTAAAAGCTGTGCAAAACACATGAATTAACTGACTGCAGACAGCAATTATCCATTAATTGCAGGATTACATAAAGATACGAGATACTCTTGTTTCAGCAGTTAATATGGAAAAAATAGAAGTCACGTATTTTCACAAAAAGACACCCAAGTGTTTGGGTGACACCCCGTACACCTGCGGACATGTAGCCACTAGACTACAGTAGCTACATGCTCATGCAGACACCAAATAAGCATAGCATGAGGTATATATGATGACAAGCCGCTTTGGAAATGAGATAAGGAGACTTAAAGCTGCTCTCAGAGGGCAGTTCCATGATCATTACTCTCATCTCTTATTCATGATAGCCTGTGATATTTCCTGTGAGTCCAAAGGCCAGTAGGAGCTGACTGAGAGTGATATCCACTCAAGATTAACCATCAGGGAGAAACTCTGCAGCATCTAAAGGCACTTTTCTCCCCTTGTGCTTTTCCCAGTCTTTAGATGAACACAATATCCAGGAGCTTTAATGGCCACGAAGGTGACCTTCATGGCTGAAAGCGCAAAGTGGGAATACAGTAGCAAACGAAGAACAGAACAGGCTTTAAGTGGGAAAACTGAGCTTCAACTGATGGCTCATCGTCCCTCCTCTAAAGCATAAATAAAGAATGAGCGCCTTGATGAGCGCCAGGTGCAAGGCCTGTTCTGCTCTACACTGTCACTGAAGTGTGCAACAGCCTTTTTTTTTTAATCAGATCAACACCCCCTTAGCAAATGGCCAAACAATTATTTTCTTCTGCTCTATGTACTGTAATGAACATATGTACATTAGAGTACATAGAACGGTTATTAATTCTTCTGCTGAGCTCTCTATATCAAAATATTTTATGCCTCATTTAACATTTAACAGAGATATCAGCATACCATCCATCCATTGTCTGCACCACTTATCCTACACAGGGGAGCGGGGAGCCTGGAGTCTATCCCAGGGGACTCGGGGCACAAGGCGGAAGACACCCCGGACAGGGTATATTTGTATAGCACTTTTTTTTACAATGGTACATTGTCTCAAAGCAGCGTTGAAAAAAAAAAAAAAAAAAAAAGTATATCAGCATACATTTTCTGATGTAAAACTTGGGTAGCTATTCAGAATTTAAACAATTTTAATAAACTGAATTTTGTTTTTAAAAATAAAGTTAAAACATTGTATACTTTTGTAATTCAATTTATCTTGTATTTCACAGAAACATCCACACAGCTTAATCTTAAATATCGGAAACTGTAACAGCAAAAGAAGGATTATTTCTTCGTGCAGGAAAAGTGGACATGCAATGCTAATATTTTATCCATTAGGCACTGGCAACAAAGCCAGGAACTCCTACAGGCATGCTGGGTAATGAGGGAAGACCAAAGAACTAGGGTCGTTATCAGAGTTAGGAGAGGAAACGGTATCTCATAGGAAAACTGAAGAAAAAACAAAGTGGAAACATGGAAACACTCATTGAGGACCATCCAGCCATCGCGTTTTAATTGCCAACTCTGACCAACTCTGCAAAAAAAACCATGAAGCATGTTTCTATCAGACAAGTAATGCCTGCTTGCTTTTACTGAAGAGTCCAGATCTTTTTTTGAATGAATGAATCTGATACCACAATAAAATCTGAAATCTACAGTTAATACAGCTGCCTGCCTGACAAAAATGCAAATTTTGTCAAATTTGCATGCATGACCAAAAAAAATGTGTTTTTTTTTTTTAAAGTTTTTTTTTCAAAAAGCCACTTACGCACACCTACACATTATATATAGAGCTTTTCTAGTCACTCAAAGTGCTTTATATTGTATAAGGGGAAATCTCCTCAACCACCACCAGTGTGAGTATGATCCACCTGGATGACATTGATGGCAGGCATAGTGCGCCAGAACGCCCACCATACACCAGCTATTGGTGGAGAGGAGAGGAGAGTGTTGTAGCCAATTCAGGGATGGAGATTATTAGGAGGCCATGATAGTTAAAAGCCAATGGGGGAATGACATCGGGGTTATACCCCTACTGTTTATGAGAAATGTCCTGGGATTTTTAATGACCACAGAGAATCTGGACCTCGGTTTAACGTCTCATGCAAAAGACAGTGCTGTTTTTACAGTATAGTGTCCCCGTCACTATAATATACTGGGGCATTAGGACCCACACAGACCACAGGGTGAGCACCCCCAGCTAGCCACACTAATAAGATTTCCAGTAGCAACCTTAGTTTTCCCCAGGAGGTCTCCCATCTCCCAGGGAGCATTGAGAAGAGATAAGTAATCTGAGGGGGAATTTTCATTTTGATAGGTGCTATTTGTCCTATTAATGAAAGAGGAAGATTCATCCAGCGTCTAAGGTCATTATTTATTGTTTTAAGCAGTGGAGTGAGATACTTATGCCTAACACGGATTATAAAAAAGTGAATCCTGAGAATCCTGCAGAATCCCAAGCCTCATCAGAGAGAGAGAAATTTATTATTCAGTTATATTTTGTTCATGAAATTAAGGAAGGAGAAAATCTCAAAATACATGCCAACATTACTAGTAGTGCATCTTGCAGGTTAAATTTCTTTTGCTTAGATGTTTGCAAACTAATGTCTGACTAAATTTAATTTTAATCTTCCCTTGAGATAGAAGGCAGAGGTCACAGTAACCTTGCCATTTTGGCAGAAATGGCACCACTCAATTTCTGTGTGAATACACTGCAGAAAGTTTTCTGGCAGAAAACCTGTTGGGTAAACTGAAGAGGAGTATTTTTGTGATTTTTTTTAACAAAAGATCAAAAAGTTCAACATTAAAGACAAATTTTCACAGCCTGTTCTTTGCTCATATTTACCAAGGGTGCCAATATTAATGGAGGGCACTGTAGACATAAATACAAGGCATTATGAAAATGACTACTACCTAAATAGTTTGGGACACAATAAAACTGTGTTCATGCAACACACTGTAATGAATATCTTTAAATAGATTTAGCCAATTTAGTATGTTCTGTGATGGCTGTCCAAACAAGGATAGTTTCTCTATGACAGCCCTAAGGCAGGTAGGACAGTTGCCATGTGTGTTGTAGATGCAAGCGCCCTCAAACTCCCTTTCAGGGCTACGGAGAACAGCAGCCTTGGATAGAGGTAGAATGAAAAAAAGAAGGAAATATAAAATACAAAGGGGACACTGGTAAAGTTGAAAGACATGCTGTGCTGAAATTATAGGTATGAAAATGGGCTTTGGTGAGGTTTTAAGTGCAGGGGGCCTTTTGAGGCAATGGGCAGTGCACTCTGCTGTCCAATTACAGAAGAATAATTCAACCATTAATGTAATCCTGCTGATGACAAGCAACTGCTTTTCAGGGCAATAAAAGCATACAATTTTATGCAAACAGCATGCATACCAACACAGACACGGGTTGTGATTACAATGTGTGAAGTCAGTGCAAGGCATGAGGCTGTAGCACTCATGAGTCATATTGCCACATGAACATGAGCAAAACAGATAGTATTTCTATAACAGATAGTATTAGTATAATAATAAAAACAACAAAAATAATAATAATAATAATAATAATAATAATACATTTTTATTATTATTATTATTATTATTATTATTATTATTATTATTATTATTATTATTATTATACTAATGGTTTCCAGAATTTATGTCTTCCTTTTATATGGCATATTATAGATTACATGGCAAAAGATCAAAATACAAATCCAGTTGAGTAATTCAAACATCAGTTCTAAAGCTTTCAGATATTTGCATGAGCAAGAAAATCTGAATTTTCTGACATAAATCTCAGAAGTCTCCAATACTCATATCAAAGGAATGTTAAGTATTTAGGGAATATGTTTTATCCTTATGTGCTTTATGGTGATCATGCATCTAACCACAGTCATGGAGTTATAGGCAGTAATCTGCCCTTATAGTAACTCGTAAAACAAGGGATGTGGTAGAAAGACTCTGTGGGCTGAAATAAGGCCACGTGTTTGAATACACAGTGGTGGGATAAGGTGCTTGCATGTGTATGCGTGTGTTTGACAGATACACAGAGAGAAAAAATTGACAGAAAAAGAGAAACAGATTTGCATCAGCTATGTAAACACGCTCTGTCCTTATATGGCTTTAGTCCTATTAAAGGGTGCAGTTTAATACTGTATGTTGTGCATACAGATACTGGAGAAGTACAAATATTAAAAAACAGTGTTTTCCTTAATGCATGGAAGTAACACTATTTTTAACACAGGAGATTTTGATATATAGCTGCTGTAAAAGAGACTATGGCTTTCACTCACTGAGCTCAGAGATGCTCCCCACACGTGTGGCCAGCAGACACTGCTCTATAGTGCGCAGCTCGGCCTGACTGTAGGCATCACCAGCCTTCCCTGACCGCTGCTGTTCTCTGTGCAGGTTAAAACTGTCTGGCAGACTCAGGATACCTAAGAGAGAGACAGAGAGAATTAGGACCTTTGAGAGAAATGCTAAAGGACATCCAAGCAATCGCTCTTTCTTGTGCCCTTCATATTACAATTCTGAAATTCGATGGCTTGTGGTCACAATTCATTAGTCCTACTAATGTACTCAAACACACAATGTCGGATGAATGTCACTTAACCTAGTAAGTCAAGATAAGAGTGTACGAGTCTCATGTTTTACTGGGAACAACAAAGAAGTAGGTGTGAACACTGAGACCAGTAATTTGATAAAAAAAATATCTCTAAGCCAATTAAAACATGTCAATACACTGTTCCTGAGGATTTTCATTACCTTGTGCTTTCAGTTCAATTAATGACTACTGATGGAAGACCTAATGATATGATGGGGATTTGAGAATTCAGCTAAACAGCATTAGTAAGGTCAGGCACTGATCCAGTCGACATTCCAGTTCATCAAAAAAAGTTTTGAGGTCAGGATTCTGTGAAGGCCACTCAACTTCTTCCACTCTAACCTTGGTAAACAATGTCAACATGGACCTCGCTTTGTGCACAGGGGCATTGTCATGCTGGAACAGGTATCTTAGTATCCTAGTTCCTTCCAATGAAGAGTACAGCTACAGCATATAACCTATAAAATTGTGTATTTCCAACTTTTATGGAAACAGTTTGAGGAAGAACCACATATGGGTGTGATGGTCAGGTGTCAACAAAAGTTTAACCATATAGTGAATTATGAGATTAAAATAGTGTTCTGGATGTTCCTAAGGCTTTTTATTACCTTGTACTTCAAAGTACCCTCTCAAAGCTGAATTAATGACTAATACTGATGATAGACCTAATGATTCTACAATGTACAGTGCCTTGCGAAAGTATTCGGCCCCCTTGAACTGTTCGACCTTTTGCCACATTTCAGGCCTCAAACATAAAGATATAAAACTGTCATTTTTTGTGAAGAATCAACAACAGGTGGGACACAATCATGAAGTGGAACGAAATTAATTGGATATTTCAAACTTTTTCAACAAATAAAAAACTGAAAAATTGGGCGAGCAAAATTATTCAGCCCCCTTAAGTT
>JAFFST010050346.1:105002-129514 GCA_022414735.1 Noturus placidus | reverse complement strand
TATATATATATATATATATATATATATATATATATATATATATAACAAATTTGTGATAGAGTGTGTAATCTGGAAATCAATGACCAACCATGAAATACTTTTAAAATGATATCTATATAAATATTATAGATTCTTATAAATGTCTACAGAACATCTATTATTAGCAGAACTGACTGTATAATCAACATCACAGTGTGCTTCGGTCTTCTAATTACAGATTACAAAGATGCTAAGGTGCTGTGTGTGTTTCCATGGAAATGCCTTACTTCCAAATCCAACGACACGTCTCGAGTCATCACCTCGTAATTACAACATGATGTACACACTGTACTAAGGACTGTGTATAAATAAGGGGAGTTTGTTGATGATATCATGTGAAACTGTTACTGTAACAATGCTGCCATATTCAGGAGGCGGGGTTTAATAGGACATGATTTAGATTGACAGGTGGTGTGTCTTACTTGAGGACACCCAGGGCAGGCGTTTCCGTTCTCACAGGTTCGGACTCGGGACTGGAAACCGCCACCACACACTGCTGTACATGTAGACCAGGAAGTCCACTGAGCCCAGGACATGGGCACAGGACAAACAGACTCCTCATTACAAAACCTACACACACACACACACACACATTTATGCACAAATTAACCCTTTAATGCTGATGATAAGTACTGACTATATGAGTGAGTGAGTGAGTGTGTGTGTGTGTGTGTGTGTGTGTGTGAGTGAGTGTGTGTGTGTGTGTGTTTCTCACCTCTCCTCTCGCATCTGGCCTACACACACTCTCCCTCCATTTTGGGGGGTGGGGTTACTGCATGAACGCTGACGAACCTCGAACCCTATACCACAGCTGGTGCTGCACGGAGACCAGGAGGACCAGGGAGTCCAACCTCCATTTCTACACACACACACACACACACACACAGAGCTAAGAGCACAGCAAGTGTGTGTTTCTCTATTATTACATGGCGTTCTTGACGATGTCATCATGTTACTCTTCTTCACAGAAACTTTCACCACTCGTGTACTTGACTTTACCTGGAGCAGTTGGTCACCTCCATCGTTGGCCCCACACACTCAGCCCCCCCACACTGAGCGACGGGGTGATCACACACACGAGAGTGACACAGACAGGTGCTTGAACTTTCACCTCCGTCATCATGGTTACATGATTGCCATGACGACCACGGGCTGAAGCCGCCATCTCTGGTAAGATTTTTCTCCTGAAAAAATAGAATCATGTGTATTGTAATAATAATAATCACGTCTAATCAATCTAATCAATCCCAGAGCTAACTCTGCAGACATTACCCAGGAATATCACACATTTTCTCTAAACGCAATACCCTGATAGCCTAATTGGGGGTAATGCACGTCTAATGCGTGTGTGTGTGTGTGTGTGTGTAAGGCTAAAATGTGTGTGTCTTACAGGACACTGTGTGATATTCTGGCTCCACTGGCTCATGTTGGAGCTGGCTTCAATCGTAGTGCAGCGTCTCTGTTTCCTGTCCCAACCACAATATGGATCCCTCGCATACAAGCATTCCCTACAAGAGAAAACACACACACACACACACACACACACACACACAGTGAATCCCATAAAGGTTTGGTTAGTAGTCAATGCTTTGTTTAATTACAGCATAGTTTCAAATCTTATCAGCACACCTGAGGGAAGTTCTGTATAATTGCAGATCCCTGTTAAAACGGCAGGTTTGTGTGATGTAAAGAATGAAACCACGGTAAATCCTCAGTCTTTCTCCGGCTTTAAAGTGATAACCAAGAAAACTCAAGTAAAAAAAAAACCAAATAGAAATATTTGATGAAAAAAACAGTACAGTAACCTTGTTACATAAGTGTGTACACGCTCTTAACTCATGCTTTGAAAAATGCGCCAGATCTATCGCATTGTGATTGTGACGGGATCTCTTCTGACTGGATCGGTCCTAAACGTTTATCTTCTTCTTCTGAATCTGGATTTGTGTTTCGGATCGTTATCATGCTGAAAGGTAAATTTTTATTCATTTCCAGCTGTCTAACAGAGGCATGCAGGTTTTCCACCAAAAAGATTGAACTTTGTTGCTATATATCTTGACTTCAGCCCCAGTCCCAGGTGAAGAGAAGCAGCCTCATAGCATGATGCTGCCGCCACCATGCTTCATCATGGGTATAGTGTTCTTTGGGTGAAAACTAGTCTTGTTTTTGTGCCAAATACATCTTTTATAATTCTGCCCAACAGTTTTATGTTGGTCTTAACAGACCGTAGCACAATGTGCTTCATGGATTGGGGTGAATTAGGCATACTTGGATGGGTTTTGTTTTTGTTTTTTCTTTTTACAACAGGCTTCCATCTAGCCACCCTCCCCTACAGCCCAGACATATGAAGAATATGAGAGATTGTTGTCACATGCAGGGGGTGCCCAGCACTTGCCAGATATTCCAGCATCTCCTTTAATGTTGCCGTATTTCTCTTGGTAGCCTCCCAGATGATTTTCATCTGGTCCTTTTGTCAACTTTCGAGGGACGCCTTGTTGATGAGGACCTTCAAGGTTTTTTCAGCTGTTCAATGGCTTGGTATCTTTCAACATTGAGTACATTTTTGTGCATGCTTTGTAAGCTATTGGCAGACTTCAGCTGTGAGATGAAACCAAGAAGATGTCAAGAAAATCCGACAGAAATAGCTGATCTTTATTTTATGAGCTTGCTTTTTCTTTGATGGTTGCACTACACTTTACAGGTGGGGCATGTAGGCGTTATATGCACCGTAAGAGCAATATGCTAGCTAGCTAAATCGCTAGCCTAAATTTTTAACTAGCTATTGCTTTCCCACAATGCAAGCTATTATTTCACACTTTCGAGGGCTTCAAGTCAGTGAAAGTCTTATGTATGCTTTGTTTTTACAAAAGATCCACGATCCATGAGCAAAACAAAATTACACAGTCTTTTCAGCGTTTCGTTTGCAATGCCATATCTGGAGTTTAGTGAGTAGAGATGATGACAGCAGTCGATCATTAAAGCTGAATAAGGCTGCTATGCATTTTGTGAGTGTGGACACATTTCATCAAACGTTAATTCCCATATTGTTATTAAAGTGGGACCATATCAACATCACCGCCTTTACGGGAATAAAAAGAGAAGGAGGATAATGAGTGAGAAAGTGTAAGGACTTCATTAAATCAATATTATTCTGTCATAGCACATTGCACAAATTAATAACATGAACATGTAACTGTCAGAGCCAATTAAAGCTAATGAAGCCATTAGAAAACAACTATGATAAACATAGTGGTCTCTGGATAGACAGATTTTCCTTTGTTGTCCTCATTTCTATGGGTTTTAGTAAAATGGCTCTCTCATCGGGTGAATTTTATACGCTTTAGCTACAAAGCAGACAAAGTCATACATGCATCCATGTCTAGCTGGAGTCAAAATGTGATAATAGGCTAAATTAACCTGAATGAGCAGCTCATTCCTTCGCAGTCATATGAAAAACCGATTACGTTACAGCAACCTGTTCCTTAAATAAATAGAAAATAGTCATTTGAAAAGATTCTATGTGTTTACTTTGTTTCCTCTGGTGTAATATTACAGACCTGAAATCATTCAGTATAGCAAATATGCAATAATAGTGGAACTCAGGAAGGGGGCCAATACTTTGTTCTCACAGCACTGTATGATAAAATCAGTTTTATTCATTCATCTGTGCTGCAGAAATGGCTTACAGATATAAATCTATTATTTTATTCTCTCCGCCTTGGTTTCCCGGTGGCCACAGAGGGACACTGAGAGTAAACAGTCTGGGATGCCAGGTATGTGTCATCTCTTTAAACACACACATATGCTAAATCAACAGGGGTGCTCTTCACACACCACTGAGTCTGAGCACCCCGCTAACAATCCGACAGCATTAGACAGCTGTAACTTGTGCGTGCGCATGTGTGTGCATGTGCGTGTGTGTGTTTTGGGGATTGAGGATGCACACACTTCTGAAACCGACTCTTAATAAGTGCTTGACGTTACTGGTTAATAAAACAAAAGCACTTGTGGATTACAGCAAAACTATGAGGTGTGTTGTGGTAAAATCATTTCTAAATTGTCTACCAGGTTGTTATTAACCTTCAGGAGCAAACATATTATCATGCATAGACTACAGATGTCCATCCATAGGCCTAAATGAGATCATTCATAGCATCAATGTGAGGATCTGTAGCCTGCACATGACTAATCATACACTACATGTGACCAGTCTTAGCCTACAAATGACCACCTATAACCTACATATGGTGTATAATCGTGTATAGTGTAAATGTGACCATCTATAGCCTATCTGTAACCATCTACAGTATAGCCTACATGTGACCAAATATATGACCAAACTTATGACTTTTTATAGCCTGCATGTCACCAGGAACATCCATAGCCTACATGTAATGATATATAGCCTACATGTGACCATCTATATCCTACATGTGATAATCTAGTCTACATGTGACGACCTATAACCTAAATGTGATGATCTATAGCCTACGTGACCATCAATAGCCTACATGTGACGATCTAAAGCTTACATGTGACCATCAATAGCCTACACGTGACCATCTATAGCTTACATGTGACTATCAATAGCCTACATGTGATGATCTATAGCCCACATGTAACCATTTATAGCTTACATGTGACCATAAATAGCCTACATGTGACCATGTATAGTTTACATGTGAAGATCTATAGCCTACATGTGATGATCTATAGCCTACATGTGACCATATGTAGCTTACATGTGATGATCTCTAGCATATATGTGACGATGTATAGCTTACATGTGATGATCTATAGCCTACATGTGACCATATGTAGCTTACATGTGATGATCTCTAGCATATATGTGACGATGTATAGCTTACATGTGATGATCTATAGCCTACATGTGACCATATGTAGCTTACATGTGATGATCTCTAGCATATATGTGACGATGTATAGCTTACATGTGATGATCTATAGCCTACATGTGACCATATGTAGCTTACATGTGATGATCTCTAGCATATATGTGACGATGTATAGCTTACATGTGATGATCTATAGCCTACATGTGACCATATGTAGCTTACATGTGATGATCTCTAGCATATATGTGACCATTTATAGCCTTCATTTGATGATCTATCGCCTTCATGTGATGATCTATCGCATACATGTGACCATCTATAGCCTACATGTGACCATGTATAGCTTACATGTGATGATCTATAGCTTACATGTGCTGATCTATAGCCTACATGTGACCATGTATAGCTTACGTGATGATCTATAGCCTACATGTGACCATGTATAGCTTACATGTGTTGATCTATAGCTTAATGTGATTATCTATAGCCTACATGTGATTATCTATAGCCTATGTGATTATCTATAGCCTATGTGACTATCTATAGCCTACATGTGATTATCTATAGCCTACATGTGACCATGTATAGCTTACATGTGATGATCTATAGCCTACATGTGACCATGTATAGCTTACATGTGATGATCTATAGCTTACATGTGATTATCTATAGCTTACATGTGATTATCTATAGCCTACATGTGATGATCTATAGCCAACATGTGACCATGTATAGCTTACATGTGTTGATCTATAGCTTACATGTGATTATCTATAGCTTACAACATGTGACCATATATAGCTTTCATGTGACCATTTATAGCTTACATGTGATGATCTATAGCCCACATGTGATGATCTATAGCCTACGTGACCATATGTAGCTTACATGTGATGATCTCTAGCCTACATGTGACCATGTATAGCTTACATGTGTTGATCTATAGCTTACATGTGTTGGTCTATAGCTTACATGTGATGATCTCTAGCCTACATGTGACCATGTATAGCTTACATGTGTTGGTCTATAGCTTACATGTGATGATCTATAGACTACATGTGACCATCTACAGCCTACATTTGATTATTTATAGCCTACATGTCATGAGCTATAGCCTACATTTGATGATCGATAGCCTACATGTAATGATCTATAGCGTACATGTGACCATCTATAGTCTACATCTTTCTGTCTATAGCCTACATGTGACCTACAACCTACATGATTCCGTCTATAGCCTACATGTGACCATCGATAGCCTACATGATTCTGTCTATAGCCTACATGTGACCATCTATAGCCTAAATGTGACCATCTATAGCATCCGGGTCCTTGACCATCTATAATATACATGTTACCGTCTATAGCCTATATGTGACCATCTATATACTGTATATTCTACATGTGGCCTTGACCATCAATAGTCTACATGTTACCATCTATAGCCTCCATGTGATGATCTATAAATTACATGCTCATTCATATCCTACACATGACTAACTATAGCCTGCATGTCACAATCTATAAATTACATGTGACCTTGACCATCTGTAGCCTACATGTGACCATCTATAGCCTACATGGGACGATCTATAGCCTGTCCATTTGTCCAATGACCATCTGTAGCCTACATACATAAAATAAGTAACATAAAAATATGCCCAGGATGCCACATAACCTAACATAATATAAACTAGCCTGAAAAAAGCTTTTACATTTTAACACAAAGTGTGTGCGTTTGTGTTTGTGTCAATACATAAGAGCGTGTCGGTTTCAGTATTGTGTGTGTGTCGCTAGGTCACTAGGGCAACAGGACATGGTCAGAAGCCCTGCATCTCACACAAAAGAACCTTCAGAGATTTACTCTGAAACAACACATATACACACACACCTCCACCCCCAACCCCCCCACACACACAACCCTCCTGTCACGAGCTGATGGATCTCCTGGAAAAGCCTTGGCGACACATGACAGCCTGAATGCAGGAAAATAAATAAATAAATGGAAAAACAAGAAAATAAATGGCCTTTTGTACTTTCCTGCCAAGAGCACTGGTATTTACGTATTTACTCTAAATCTGTCACAAACACCGGATAGTACTAATGAGCTTCTAGTTAAGCTCCATTAAATAAATCTTATTAGTTGGGCTCACTAAGCACCAGAGGCTTAATAAAAACACAGAGCAACATAATGTACACACGAGTACAAAACATGATGATCCTCAGCTAGGAATGGGTGAAGAAATGATTAACCATTGCTACATACATAGATAGAAATGAATGTTTAATTTTAAATAAACGCTGGATGCTTTTTGCAGGTTCTACAGATAATACGAGATGATGAGTGGCAGCATTTGTTAAATACCAAACTAAGCCATAGGAAATAAGGACACTAGAGGATAAGTGACAAGAAAACAGCAAACAATCAAAGACAATAGAGAACTGAGAACTATGGGATGAGGGAACTTACAAAGTTGATGCAATGGAACTAGGAACTATGTCTAGGAAATGAGAAATTCGGAAACAAGGTACTAAGGTACTCGAAACCATAACTAGAGAACATCAGAACTAGGAACTATCACAATGGAACTGAGAACATATTACATTCATTCATTTAGCAGACACTTTTATCAAAAGCGACTTACAAGTGCACACTCACACACCAATGGTAGCAGAGCTGCATGCAAGGTGCTAGCTTGCCATCGGGGGCAACTTAGGGTTCAGTGTCTTGCCCCTGGACACTTCGGCATGGGATCACCCGGGCCGGGATTCGAACCACCAACCCTACGATTAGTGGATTAGTGGACAACCCGCTCTACCAACTGAGCCACAGCCGCCCAACAACAAAACTGCAAGCCATTGAAAGGAAACAATGAATAGACGAACTATGAAATGAAGACCTATGGCTAGAAATCAAGGGAACCTAGCAAACTAGCAAACAAGAAAACTAGCCATTTTTAACAAGAGAACTAGGAACTAGGCAAAACAACACTTGGAACTCTGGGTTAGCATGGTAACTATAAGCTATGAATAAAACAAGGAAACAAGGAAACATTTATAGGAGTAAGCATGAACCTAAAAACTGATAAAGAAATTAATCTCTAGCTAACAATAAATGCAAGAATTACAACTCTGAAAAAAGAAACAAGGGTACTAGGTACTATACATAGAGAAAGAGGAGCTAGGAAATAATGAAAAATTAGAATTAAGAAATGACAAACTATTATTACGGAGAAAATTCTCATATTTCCGAGGCACAGCAATATGAATTCACTGTCTTTGTAAAGGCAGCACAAGATTTATGGACGTTTGTTTGTAGCAGCTGGCAGAAAATTGAAGAGTGTGAGTCTTAGAAATGGCCTACTTCAATACACACTTATGGGATATTTCAAAACATACTTATGGGGTAAAAAAAAAAAAATATATATATATATATATATATATATATAAACACGTTCCACATCCTCCCTGACATCAGACACAGAGGATGATTTACAATATAAAATGTATTCTGAAGCAACAGATTGGAAAGCAGCCGGTCTGAAAGGATCACATATCAGTGAAGAGACACTTCTATGCTTCCATTCTCATTGCTTTGATGTGAAAGATGAACCTGATAGAATACTGCAAATATAAATAAAAGTTTCATATAAAAATCTATTACCGCACTTCAAGTGGGAACTGATTTTTCAATAAAATGAATAGGAGTGACAGTAGTAATGCAATCGGTGATAGGTTAAGTGTGTAATATGTAAATTAAGCTCCGCTGAATAATAGTCATTTCCCATATCAGGATAGATTGGCCTGCGCGTTTTTCCTGCAGACAGCAAGAAAAGTTGTTTAACTCCGTCTATTACTGAGGAAGGATATTAAGTTTTAAAAGATACATTGTCCTCTCGACACATCGCTCAGCAGCACCGCAGACGGAAAGAAATGTTGCCATTAGAGACAAATGTGGTCATTAGTTAAAACCGCATTAATCTGATATATTGGACCAGGATGGAGGGGTATGTTAGACACATCGAGGTAGGGTTTAGGAGTGTTTATACTGTAGGGGATGAGTAAAGTGGGAAGGTAAATTAGACTGGCATGTTACATAGGGCTTGGACACTGGTAGTATTGGAATATGGTGTTAGATTGGTGGTAATATCCATCCATCCATCCATCTTCAACCGTTTACTCATTTATCAGTGTCACGGGGGAACCTGGAGTCTATCCCAGGAGGCATCGGGCACAAGGCGGGGTACACCCTGGACAGGGTGCCAGTCCATCGCAGGGCACAATCACATACACACTCACATTCATACACTACGGACACTTTAGACACGCCCATCAGCCTAACATGCATGTCTTTGGATTATAACGAACGTTAACATAATCAATATATATATATGCAACTTCATCTAAACAGTGACAGTTTAATTGGTTGCTTATGATATTTGATGGAAATGTTGTTCAATTCAAAAGAAATGTTTTAGTTTTTTTTATTGTACACCAAGACATAGCACCATTGCAGACTACATGGCAACTACGTGTGTGTATATATAATGATAATGAGTCTTTATTGGTCACATATACATTACAGCACAGTGAAATTATTTTTCTTCGCATACCCCAGCATATCTGTGTGTGCATGTGTGTGCATGTGTGTATGTGTGTGTGTGTGTGTGTGTGTGTGTGTAGGCTCACCATTGGGTTTCATAGCTGGAGCATCTCTCCAGTGGGATCTTCAGAACTCTGCTGCTCAAACCCACAAATAGGGACCTGTCGCTCTGCAAGATCTGCAGGTTAAGGATTGGTTCCTGCTGATTTCCTGGAAGAAGCTTCATCTCCTCAAGGTAACATCCACGCAGATTTTGACTGGATGAGGAGAGCGCCTTGATAATGGTGCCATGTTCTGTTTGATAAATTGTTTTTAAAAAGCTATGGTTATAGGTACAGTATACCGAGTGTCTCTTAGCTACGTGATTTAAATTAATGGAGCACACTGATTTTCGATGCTATCTTAAGAACGTTAGTTCTTCGCTTCTTCTGAATGTCATCCATTTTTGATAAATATGAGTACATTTTGGTGCCCAAAAACCTCCCTCAGGCTTTTTTTGATCTAAAGATTCACATTTCTGTTTTGGATATACCAGGTAAAGATGATTACTATGCTACTGTGCTTTCTAACCGTGCAAAAAAACAACACTTTGCCATGTCTCACCTGTCCCGATGTAGATGACATGGTATAGCGTGTCACGACCCTGCACAATGTCCACAACCAGTTTGGAAAAGCGGATATTGTCCTGGCTGATCAAGGGGTCGACGGATACAGGCTGTACAACTTCACTCATCAAAAAGAGTCTCTGAGCATCCTGCAGACTTCGTTCTGTTAGATTCCCACCAGGCCCGCTGTCGCCTACTGTCCCACACTGAGAAAGCATAGATAGAAGGAAAGAAAGAAAAACAGAAATATTGCAATATAGCATTGGACTCTATACTGGAATGGTACATTGGGAGGAATTTTGAAAAGGGACATTAGATAAAAACCTTGGACTGGAACTTGGGGATAGCATATTATGAATGTACATTGGATAGGTATGTTGGGAAGACAGGTATCCTGGGCCAGTACCGTGGGATAGACCACTTGAATTGTACTTTACATGGTCGTTGGGACAGTACATTGGGAAGGGATACTGGTTTGATCAATTGGAATACGACAGTGGAGAGGGACATTACTGGAATACATTAGGGGTGATAGCATGGCAAAAGGAAAGGAGGCAATGAGATCACACACGGACATTTGACAAAATAATAGACCAGAACTTTGGAAAGATGGCCATTCGGGATGAGACATTACTGTGGCCATCTGTTAATGAACACTAGGATAGGATACTGGAATGGAACATTAGTCTGAGACAGAAGTATGCCTAGATGGCTAATTGGACCTGGAATAGGATACTGGGCCAGTATTTTAGGACAGTACACTGCAAGTTAGTCTGGCACAATGGTACAGGACATTGGATAGGTAGATTCTGATGGTCCACTGGGCAAGGTGTACAGTATTTGTACTTGGGGAAGCTGTGGCTCAGGTGGAAGAGCGGCTTATCCAATAATAACAGCGGTTATCCCTCCACATGCTAACGTGTCCTTGGGCAAGACACTGAACCCCAAGTTGCTCCCGATGGCAGGGTAGCATTGGTCTGGCAAGTTGCATGGTTTGTGTGTGTGTGTGTGTGTGTGAGAGAGAATGGCTGAATGAGAAACAGTGTAAAGTGCTTTGTAGAATCACGAAGGTTTAACGGCATTACATAAGCACAGGCACATAGATACTACAGGACAATAAGGAGATGGGACATCAGTACAGACGACTTGTACAGGACACTGGAACAGTGACATGGAACACTGTGCATTTGAAACAGTACATTAGCTCAGTACACTGGGAAGAGTTAATAGTATGGAAGTGTATTTTAATACAGTGACAACCTTTAATTATACTATTGTTTCAAATTCTGACACTAGGGACATGGGTTCTTAGTTCGTGGTGATGTTTGTGGGACTTGTAAAAATGGTAATGGACTTGACCTGCAACCTGCAACATTTTGGAATGGTGTTCTTCTGCAAAAGGCTGTAGATAAAAGGGTAATAACAGATCGCAGGTGGTGGTGTGTTTCCAACCTGAAAGTTGGGGATGGGGTTCGGGGTGGAGAGCCAGCTCATTCGAGGGTTCTCCTGGAAGCGGAACGGACCACTGAAGACCTGGGTGATGGCACTGAGGTTGAAGGCACATACTGCAGAGGCAGCAATGCTGTTACTGTGGGAGCAAACAAGGGCAGAAACTTCAAATCAGGCAGGCTTATCCTAGAACCAAGACTGTCAAGAGATTAGGATTGGGTTTTTAATGTATCAGAAGGTATAGCCTTCAATCATTATATAATCACCATATGGTATTTGTTCCATATTGTCCATTCATAGTTGCTACAAAATAATCAGAGGTGAATTGTGTCCTTTAAAAGTAACATGGACTAGTAATGGACGGTATGATTCTGGGTGTATTATGTGTAATGTTGATTCTCAAGTAAACATGTCCCATAATGGTATCAGCCACCATACCATCCATTAATTGCATGGATTAACATTTGGCCATCATTTTCACACTGTGGGCCAACCCTAGCACTTGAACTTGAAGGCTATCTGGTGTATTCCACTGATTGGAGCTTGGTTTGAACAAGAGCTTAACCATAAACTCAAATCTCAAAACAGAACAAGTCCTTGTCCATCTCACCCCGTCTCACTTGGCAATATCACTAAAGATTTAGTGACGTTTTATCCACTCCCTGTCTGACAAAAAGATGTCATTCGCTATCTAAACCAGCTCTGTTCTGATTATACTAATCTGTATCAAATGTTATGGCTTTCAAAATGTACAATTCTGAGTAACCTCCCAAGTGTCTTTCCGTTTCAGACCCAAATCCCAGGGCTAAAATCTCACTCTGTTACCGTTACCCTTCCTGCTTTCAATCTGCTTTCATCTCTAAACTATACTCCAAGATCACAGTGCTAAACGAAAACTGTTAAACATCACACAAGACTCTAATGTGAGAGTGTGAACACTTGAGTTAATCCATTGCACGTATTCGCTGGATCTGAATAGCAAGATGACCCAGTTAGCAGTATCAGCTGATTGCCTCACTGCATGTTAAATAGACAAGCCCTGGAAATAAATCTGCATCGTGACTTTGTACGTCTCAGCAGATAAGGGCATGGTACACATAATTCCAGTCATTATTTAAATCTGTTTATCTGTTTTAGATAATGTGTTCTAAACATATACAAATACAGATAGGAATAGGAGGAATGGGAGCCAGCAGGATGCAATAAGTAGAAGTAACTGCCTGGTCAGGGTGGTTTAAATTATGCCACACCCACTTTGGGGTTTAAACCCCATAACAGATACAGATACAGATAGTGGCACTGTGTTTATCCCTTATAGTTCAAGAGAAGGGACTTTAAAGATACGCACTTTTAACGAGACAAAACTGTGACATTTTGAGGAAGCGAGATGAATTGTGAACAGTAATCAGAGAGAAAGCTCACATGTTGGTAGTGAAGACGCCGTAGATGAGGTCTTGCTCAGGCAGGTAGAAGGTGCTGTGGAGCTCGTGGTAGTAAAAAGGTACGTCCCCTGAACGTGAGCAGTTCAATCTGGCCTTCATGAACGTCGTCCATGTGTCCTCAAGCAGAAACCGACCTCCTACATCGTTCTGACACACCCGCGCCACCCGAGAGAACACCGCCTTTCCACAATCCTCCTCCACCGCTACCTCCCGCAGGAAGAAGTAGGTGAAGCGGCCTACCTCGTACGCTGAGATGAACTGAGGCTCTGGATGCGGAGAGGAAGAGGAAAAGACAGACTCGTGAAATGTCCATTATTTTTATTTGCCACCATTATAAACAATACAGTCATGGCAAAAATCCAAACTAGAGCTGAATAGATAGAAAAACAGCAACAAAAAAGATGAAGAGATATTATGGGTGAGAGAAGTACATTAGATGAAAGTAGAAAGAGGGAGAGAGGACAAAGAGGGGAGAAGAGTCAGAAAGACACGTCAAATAAAAAAATATAGGAAGTGATCTCGGGACAGAACATGTGAGTGCATTTACATTTAGATTTATTCATTTAGCAGACGCTTTTATCCAAAGCGACTTACAAAGGAGAAAAATACAAGAAAAGCGATACATCAAGCAGAGAACGATACAAGTTGTGCTACCATACAAGATCCATTAATTGAGTACTGCAGAATTATATGTATGTCATCGTACCGTTCAGCCATTTAGAGTTGTACTGCGCTGTGCGGAGAGGAGGCATGGTCCCCAGGCTGCGGTAGATCACGGGGTCACGTCCAGAAAAATCAATGACTGTTGCAGCATAGAGGTCACCGCTTTCTGTTACCATGGCGGTGGAATTGTGTTTGGGGTCGTAAGGACATCGAGCGACCCCGTTCACCATTTCAGTCACATGGGAGAGATCGGAGGCAGAGCGGGTGGTGCAGACGGGCGAGAATGCATTAGTGCCACAGGAGAAGAGACGAGAACCGCTCAGGAGCAGGACACGCATGTAGTTCTGACACTCATCCTGAGAGAGAACAAGAGAGGGCAAGAGGGGACATCTTTAATTCTCACAGTCTTAAGCCATCCTAAATTTATTTTATAGCATTATTGATATTTTATGAGTTTCAAGTGTTGGTGCTTTGTAACAGAAAGTTCTCCACCACAGGAAAGGGAACGACTGATGAGGGAACAAGCTGCAATAACAAAAGTAACTAACTTGTCTCCTGGACGTCGCACAACATTAAAAAAAGATAAAATGTGCTCTACAAAGTGTTGTTCTTGAAACAATTAAAATATGAATTGTTGGCAAATTACCGTGGTGTAAGAGGAATAAAACACATAAGCACATGTTATTTTTAAAAAAGCATTCTGTTGTTTATTATTTTCTTTTAATAGCCACCTCCCTTGTTTAATTCATTACTTATTATGTTCTTTGTTATTGGACTTTACATTTTATTCCACTTTGGTGAATCTGTAAAGAAAAGCAGTTGATAAAGGGTCAGATTAAGAAAGAGATACTGATTGCGGAAGACAGATCGAGTGAGACAAAGAGAGTAAAAGTGTGAAAAAGGAATAGTAAATAGGTATTGAGGTATTGGGTATCAACCCGGGAATAGTAAATGGGTAATGGGTATCAAAATCAAGCCTTTCACCCCAGTCCTTTACTCATTCGCAACTCTCACCTCTGTCTTCCCTTTGCTCCGACAAGATCTGCGCGTGTCTTCGTCCACGCCACACTCCATTCCCTGTAACACACACACACACAAACCACAATCAGAAATCACATATATCACTCCTTATGTAACAGTACTACCATCGAAATGACTGCAAAAGCAACCAGAGACAAATAGAATGTGTAAATCCACCGTGTAGTAACTTAGCCACATTGACTACGCAACCTGGCTAAAAGCAGAAATGCACAGACCATAACCAGCTAGCTACTTAGCACAGCTAATGATACTGTTATCATCTGATGCTAAAAAGGTAACCAAGTTCGCAAGGAAGCTAAACATTAATTCGTTAATTTGCCGCTCAGTCACCAGAACCAACGTTTGCTATCAAGTTGAATTATGTCAGCCTATTGTGTTGTATACATTGGCGTGTAAGTCTAAAACATCTTAACGAAGCAAAAAATGCAGATTCAAATTCATATGCACTACAGCAAAACCAAAAACATGACTGTCGTGACATGTTGTAGGTTTTGGATTTCGTGTCCATCCATCCATCCTCAACTGCTTATCTATTATCGGGTTGCAGGGGCAGCAGGGGACCCCAAACTTCCTTTTCTCGAGCCACGTTAACCATCTCTATATAATATATATATATAATCTCTCCACCTAGTCCTGGGTCTTCCCCAGGGTCTCCTCCCAGCTGGACGTGCCTAGAACACCTCCCTAGGGAGGCACCCAGGGGGTATCCTTACAAGGTACCCAAACCACCTCAACTGGCTCCTTTCAATGCAAAGGAGCAGCGGCTCTACTCTGAGTTCCTCTCGGATAGCCAAGCTTCTCACCCTATCTCTAAGGGAGAAGCCAGCCACCCTCCAGCCTTCTCACCCATTTTATCTGATCTAGGTTTTTCGGTTACTGCCCAACCTTCATGACCATAGGTGAGGGTAGGAACGAAAATTGCCCTCCGGCCCAGCTCTCTTTTCATCACAATGGTGCGGTAAAGCGATTGCAATACCGCTAACACTGCTCCGATACTCCAGCCAATCTCCCACTACAATGTCCCCTCACTCATGAACAAGACCTCTGGGGTACTTAAGTACTCATTCCCTACCCGGAGTAGGGACTCCATCAGTTTCCTGCTGAGAACCATGGCCTCGGATTTAGAAATGCTAATTCTCATCCCAACCACTTCACACTCAGCTGCGAACCAATCCAGTGATTGCTGAATGTCGCGGACCGATGATGCACCAAACCGCAACCCCTCCCCACCATAACTATGCCTTTATATCCGGTCAATAAACAGGATTGGTGACAAAGTGCAGCCCTGGCGGAGACCAACCCCCACCTGGAACGAGTCCGACTTTTTGCCGAGAATCCGGACACAGCTCTAGGTTTGTAGGTACAGCGATTGGATAGCCCTAAGAAGGGAACCCCTCACCCCATACTCCCTCAGCACCTCCCACAGTAAACCCCTTGGGACCCGGTCATACACCTTCTCCAGATCCACAAAACACATGTAGAACAAATGGGCATACTCCCAGGCCCCCTCCAAGATCCTTGCGAGAGTAAAGACCTGGTCTGTTGTTCCACGACCAGGACGGAATCCACGTTATTCCTCTTCAATTTGAGGTTCAACCATTGGCTGAACCCTCCATTCCAGCACCTTGGAGTAGACTTTACCAGGGAGACTGAGAAGTGTGATACCTCTTTTGAACAGGGGAACCACTACCCTGGTCTGCCACTCCTTGAGCACTGTCCCCGACTTCCACACAATGTTAAAGAGGCATGTCATCCAAGACATCCCCTCCACACCCAGAGCTTTCAGCATTTCTGGACAGGGTCTTGGATGGGTCCCCGTTTCCCCTTCCTGAAGTCGCAGATGGTTTTCCAGAAACACCTTGGTGCCGATCAAAAGTCTTTCACGGCAGAGGCTGCAGCCCTTCGGACATTTCGGTACCTTGCAACTGCCTCTGGAGTCCTCCAGAATAACACATCCCGGAAGGCCTCCTTCTTCAGTCAGACAGCTTCCCTGACCACCGGTGTCCACCACGATGTTCGAGGGTTACCGCCCCTTGAGGCACCTAAGACCTTCAGACCACAGCTCTCTGTCGCTGCTTCAGCAATGGAGGCTTTGAACATTGCCCACTCAGGCTCAATGCCCCCAACCTACACAGGGGTGCCAGAAAAACTCCGCCGGAGGTGGGAGTTTAAGATCTCATAGATAGGGGCCTCCTCCAAACATTCCTAGTTCACCCGCACTACCCATTTGGATTGTCCAGGTCTGTCCAGAGTCTTCCCCCACCCCTTGACCCAACTCACCACCAGATGGTGATCAGTTGACAGCTCTGCCTCTCCCTTCACCTGAGTGTCCAGATCATGTGGCCTCAGATCAGATGATACAATTACAAAATCAATTTGGTGTCGTGTTTCTAATTTTTGCCGACACATTTCCTGACCTTTGCGGTTTTCATTTGTTATTGTGTTTTTGCACTCGCGGACCAACGTAGTTGTGTAAATAAACCAGGAATCAAGTTAAAATTAAAATAAAATCTAATTAAATTTATTGTCAGTAAAATAAAAAGGAGTGCAATTTCCTAGCAAGATAGATATTGCTAAGTGATGTCAAGCTTCAGTCTAGTGGACATAGAGACAAGGTCATACAGCAGAATGTAGATATATTGAAGCAAATGTGTTGATGAAGTGAATCGATCAGGGTTGCATGTCTTTGCTAATTAGCTAAAGTGCTAACCTGCCAGTTTAGCAAAGAAACACATCTGTGTACTGATGAACGAGTCAGAGTAATAAAAACAATCACTTTGCTTGAAGTATTTTATTGCTTGACAGATTGCAGCAGTGCCTTCTGGGTAATTTATGCCAAAGTTGACAGTGTTATTGTCTCAATCCCTCATCTGAGGAACTTCACTCAAGCTGTTAAACTAACAGAATGGCCCTTTGGTATATAAACTGAGGTAAAATGGAGAGTGAGAAGGCAACAGGAGTGCATTAAAAAAAACCACAGTACTGTAGTTGGGCTCTTTTCTACTTTATTAAGCGAAGTAAATAACAAGCTGCTGCATCGGTGTTTTTCATCAGGAGATGTGAGCATAACTCAGGAGCTTTAATGGAGCGACAGATGTACATTCAGAGAGAGAGAGAGAGAGAGAGAGAGAGAGAGAGAGAGAGAGAGACGAGCTAAACGGCATACTCTCATAGCGCATTAGTGCTTTGCCCGCTTTAAGACGGCATGCGCAGCAAATTCATCACACTCAATTAGCTGATGAATGTGTATGTGTGAAAGGGAATCAATATTTTCCTTTTTGAATGCACACAAATGCTTTTAGCTTCAGCGATAATCATGAACACTTGGCCCCAATGCAACACCCGAGAGTACGACACGGCAACCTAAAGCGATTTATCTCGGTCACTAGAGCAAGGCAGCCTGCAGGATCAGTGTGCAGCATTTTTAAACATCCCAGACTGCTCCTAACCAACGTAATCAGTAAGGATGATTAAAAACACACTTCTGTTATATTAAAGTAATCAAAGACATGCTGTGGTGATCAAGATGAAGTTACTGTTACCACCTCAACTTTTGAGTATTTTCCCAATAACAGCAAGTATTTTATTCTTCATATACCACAACAATCTGCTACTGATTACAATTTCTTTATGGAAAAGGGAAACGTCATACTTTTTATCCACTTAGTGTTAATGGCGACGTCAGTGATCCTGACCCTTTCTGCTCTCCGGACCTGCCTGATCCATCCTCTGTGGCCCTACATCTAGATGACGCTCTCATCAACTGGAGGCTACATTCTGCCACTGAGGACGACCCCAAGCAGTGCAGCCTGGAGATTGCTGAGGACGGTGCGGCTTGAAGTACCATGGAAATGGTTTTGGACCTCAATTCCACATGGATGTTCTCACTGTGGTTGCTGGGACTACAGTTGCAGCGATGGCCTTGGGACTGCAATTACCACATGCAGTTTTACACTCAGGTCTCCTTTAGTGAACAGTGGACCGGTTCAACAAACAGACTTAATATAAACACCATAATAAACTTTCCTTTACTTTCACACTATCCGTTGTTACCCAACGGATGTTGGTGTTAGTGGGCGGCTGTGGCTCAGTCGGTAGAGCGGGTTGTGCACTATTCCAATAATGGTAGGGTTGGTGGTTCGAATCCCGGCCCGGGTGATCCCATACCGAAGTGTCCTTGGGCAAGACACTGAACCCTAAGTTGCCCCCGATGGCAAGCTAGCACCTTGCATGCAGCTCTGCTACCATTGGTGTGTGTGTGTCTCATTTGTAAGTCGCTTTGGATAAAAGCGTCTGCTAAATGAGTAAATGTAAATGTACCCAGATGAGGACGGGTTCCCTTCTGAGTCTGGTTCCTCTCAAGGTTTCTTCCTGATATAATCTTAGGGAGTTTTTCCTCACCACAGTCACCACCGTCTCGCTCAATAGGGATAAATTCACACACTTAAAATCTCTATCCTGTGTTTATATATTTCTGTAAAGCTGCTTTGAGACAATGTCCATTGTTAAAAGCGCTATACAAATAAAATTGAATAGAATTGAGTGTTACGTTTAATGTTGTGGAACATCCACAAAAGTTCCTGTTATCACTTACATTATTGCTTACGTACAGTCGTTCCCTCACCAGCCTTTCTTTTTCCTCTCTCTTACGTTAATATGTCAAAAAGCAGCTTGTTCCTGAGAGACTGACCACTGGCCGAAAACTTTACAGTTACAGCTCTACCTCTGACCGTTAGAAAGCTCTGACACTGGAGACTCCTTCCATAAATGATAAATAAACAAACATCTCTTAGCAGAAAACTTCAACATATTAATGTTTTCATACTTTTTGTGGACATTAGCCTTGCAGCACCAGTATACAACTAAAGAAGTAAACTTCCTACACTAGATATGTCTTTGTTGATGGAGTACATTTAGGGTGAAGCTCCTTTAATGTTACTCTGACAGCATTCATGACATATTCAGTAGATTTAGCATGATGGGAACATATACTTTCAGACACACACACACACACACATCAATAGTTTTCAATACAACTATTGTCCAGGTCATATTTCTAATTAATCAGAGCTTTCTGTAGCATGAATGGGGAAAATACAATAAGGTCAGAGGTCAGAGTTTGAGGTTAGGGCACACTGATACTAATTATCATCTGTAGAGAATTTCTACCACACAGAGAACTATTAACAACTCAAACTCACACTAGTACACAAGGACACTAGCACACACACGCAAACTATCTCTCTCAAGTCTCTGTTAGATTAGATTAGCGTGGCCTCCTCTGAGGGACTGGGTCTGGAAAACTGACAGTACATGCACATAAGACCATTGTAATCCTTTTAAAAGATAAAGGTCATGCTAATTTAAAAGGCCTCATAGTAAGACAAACATGTATGGCTCATAATGTCGATGTCTGACTAGGAATAATTTTTAAAAATCTCAAATCATAATACTCGCTAAGGTTAATAATAAATAAAAACTCGCTAAATGTTATAAATGTATATACGTGTATTTGCTTTAGATCAATTAACATACAGACGTCTTCTCCTACAAAGTTTGCTGTTTTCTAATCACTAATATTAGCTAACCAAAGACAAGCATGAAGGTGTCCAGGTTCTTTGTAACGCAAAGGCACAGGAGGTTCGAGAATGACCTCATTCCAAATCTCGAGTTAAATTGAGCTCCAGGTTAAGATCTGAATTAATTTGACTTTTGAGTTAAGTCGAGTTCCGAGTTAAGTTGAATCCAGAGTTAATTCGAGTTCTGAGTTAAGTCAAGTTCTGAGTTAATTCGAGTTCCCAGTTAAGTCGAGTTCATAGTTAATTCGAGTTCCAGGTTAAGTCAAGCTCAGAGTTTAGTCAGTTTTGGAATTAAATCGCACTCACAGTTAAGTCAAGATCTGAGTTAATTCGAGTTCCAAATTAAGTCGAGTTAAGCCCCGAGTTAAGTTGACTTCTGAGTTAAGTCAAGCACTGAGTTAAGTTGAGTTCTAAGTTAAGTTGAGTTCTGAGTTAAATCAAGCACTGAGTTAAGTCAAGCACTGAGTTAAATCAAGATCTGAGTTAAATTCAGTTTCTGAGTTAAGTCAAGCTCCGAATCCATGCATTTTCAAAGGATTCAAAGATTTTATTTGTCACATACACAGTTATATGGGGTTCAACGTGTAGTGAAAAGGTACACTCTCAATGCAAACGGACAGAACATAACAAAATAAAGTTGTGATTGCATAACTGTTCACTTCTGTTCCTGTCAAACCTGTATATTCCTTTTTTGTTTTTGTTGTTGGAAGGAGACCGTCAGATTTTAGTTTACTAGTGAAGAATTACATCTTTTGCGCATTTGATCAGTAGCTGAGTTCATGGTACAGAGTTGTTATTTTTCTCTATTCTGCCCCCTAGTGGAATAACAATGCTTATAACTAATCTAATCTTTCAATTCAATTATAATAATAATAATAAAAATTTATCAATTTGTATAGCGCTTTTTTACAATGGTACATTGTCTCAAAGCAGCTTTACAGAAATATCTTTTTTTTTTTACATTTACAAGCGACTTACAAATGAGACCACACTCCAATGGTAGCAGAGCTGCATGCAAGGTGCTAGCTTGCCATTGGGGGCAACTTAGGGTTCAGTGTCTTGCCCAAGGACACTTCGGCATGGGATCACCCGGGCCGGGATTCGAACCACCAACCCTACGATTAGTGGATTAGTGGACAACCCGCTCTACCGACTGAGCCACAGCCACCCCAAAGAATATGCATTATGAACAGTCTCAACAAAGTACAGTAACCATGCAGGATGTCAGAAGTGGGATTTGAACCCACGCCTCCAGAGGAGACTGCGACCTTAACGCAGCGCCTTAGACCGCTCGGCCATCCTGACACACACACATGCATGCACACAATTCCAGTCCACACAAGTTGATATAAATTCCCAGTGATTTGTCAAAACGCATCATAGCACTGTCCCGATTTAGAGGCAGAGACGGATGCAAATGCAGACAAAGAGTTTAATAACAATGAAAACAAACACAACAGAAGCTATGAACATGTTGCTAAACACTAAGGCAAAGAAAAAACATGAAACAAAGACCATGAACCCTATTGCAGAAACAATGTCGGCGAAAGACGAAAGCAAGACAACCAGTGTAGTACAAACTGTGGCTATAAACACCCGTAAGTGCTTGTTAACAAGAATGAAGTTCAGTTGCGGGTGGTCACGTGATGTGATGGTGTGGTGCAGTGGCTGCTGGGAACTGCAGTCCGGATTTTACTCTGTGATATCCATGACAAGCATCACTGAACTGATAACGATCGATGTCGAAAATGTTATTGCACCTGTTATAAATGCGCTTGGTGTAAACACGTGTTCTGTTCCTTTGTTAGTAAAGGGATGTGTGTTGTAAATCTTGTTTGTTCATAATCACACACACACACACACACACACACACACACACTGCAGAAGTGGTGGAAAGTGATTAGAGCTGTGTGATTAATCCTATTTTATAGTTATCATTAAACACAGAGCTGTGAACCTGTGATAAAAAAAAAACGGTATAAAGTTGCTTACTCACACACAACAGCAAACTGCAGAGCTGTGAGCTGTGTGCATACAGTGGCTGTGGCTCAGTTGGTAGAGCGGGTTGTCCACTAATCCGCTAATCGTAGGGTTGGTGGTTCGAATCCCGGCCCGGGTGATCCCATGCCGAAGTGTCCTTGGGCAAGACACTGAACCCTAAGTTGCCCCCGATGGCAAGCTAGCACCTTGCATGCAGCTCTGCTACCATTGGTGTGTGAGTGTGCACTCATTAGTAAGTCGCTTTGGATAAAAGTGTCTGGTAAATGTACAGTCAGTCCGTAAGTATTTGGACAGTGACCCAATTTTTGTCTCCACAATGGATTTGAAATCAATCAAAGTGTAGACACGCCGCTTTAATTCAAGAGGTTTAGCAATAAATATTGCATTAACCGTTTAAGAATGACAGTCCCCCCATTTTCACGGGCACAAAAGTAACTGGACAAAGAAAAATAATCATAATGGGGCCAGTGGTGGCTCGATGGTTAAGGCTCTGGGTTACTGATCAGAAGGTCGGGGGGTTCAAGCCCCA
Organism: Noturus placidus; assembly: GCA_022414735.1. Classification (NCBI taxonomy): domain Eukaryota; kingdom Metazoa; phylum Chordata; class Actinopteri; order Siluriformes; family Ictaluridae; genus Noturus; species Noturus placidus. Next base: position 106,710 of record JAFFST010050346.1, on the reverse strand, counting down.
GCACTGCCAAGCTGCCACTGTTGGGCCCCTGAGCAAGGCCCTTAACCCTCTCTGCTCCAGGAGCGCTCCTTCATGGCTGACCCTGCGCACTAAATCCAACTTCCTATCATGCTGGGATATGCTGTGGCTCAGTCGGTAGCTCGGGTTGTCCACTAATCCACTAATCGTAGGGTTGGTGGTTCGAATCCCGCCCGGGTGATCCCATGCCGAAGTGTCCTTGGGCAAGACACTGAACCCTAAGTTGCCCCCGATGGCAAGCTAGCACCTTGCATGCAGCTCTGCTACCATTGGTGTGTGAGTGTGTCTCATTTGTAAGTCGCTTTGGATAAAAGCGTCTGCTAAATGAATAAATGTAAATATGCAAAAAAAAAAAAAAAGACTTTCACTGTGCTGTTATGTATATGTAAATAATAAAGACTCATTATAAATCTATGTATTATTTTTAATACTTGGATGCAAATCCTGTGCAGTCAATGACTACCTGAAATCTGGAAGCCATGAACATCACCAAATGCTGAGTTTCCTCCCTTGAGATGCTTTGCCGAGCCTTTACTGCAGCAGCATGTCACCGTTTTTGTCCATATCATGCAGCTCTAATGGAGATTAGGATGTAAAAAGTTTTGAAGGTGTTTTAAGGCCACGTGTTTTGATCTGTGAGAAAAGAGGGATGCAATCACGCGGAAATAAAAGTGCTCATTAAAAAAGTGCCTGTGTCTGTAAATGTGAAGCAGCAAGGCGATGTAAGTGGATTTCCGTGAGCTGGACGTCTAAAAGACACTTGGAGGATGAATCTTCATTATTCTGACACAGCCTGATGAGTCTCGTTCATCACAAAGACATCTTGCAGGAGAGCAGACGAAGGTTCAGAGGTCAGAGGTCACCACTCTGCTCGATGTTTATGCATACTTCCAGATCTGCTAGACTCAACCTGCACACTGATCATTCTCCCAGAGCACTGAAAAACACATAACTGATAAACGATATCAGCTAAACGCCATCTTTCTTCATTGTAGCGGTGACTGACCCAGAATCATGTTCTGTTTCAGGGTCTAACTGCTTTCTCATCAAACCATGCAAACACACACAAAGTAGAGATCATTTCCTCATTTCCGTCAGCATGGCTGTTGGACCATAAGTGTTACGTTTGCACCGACAGGAGCTCGGCTTAAAGGAACGTCAGCATTTACATCCAAGTGTATCTGTGTGTGAAAGAGTCTGGGGTTAAAGGTTAAATGTCAGGCTTGTGGACAAAGCTTCATGGGATCAGTGAGGATTTTCACAAACAGTCCAGAAATTCAGAGTTGAAAGTAAATGTGGACAGAGAGAGACACAGAAAGAGAGAGATACAGAGAGAGAGATACACAGAGAGAGAGAGAGAGATACAGAGAGAGAGAGATACAGAAAGAGAGAGAGACAGAGAGAGATACAGAAAGAGAGAGATACAGAGAGAGAGATACACAGAGAGAGAGAGATACAGAGAGAGAGAGAGAGATACAGCGCGAGAGAGATACAGCGCGAGAGAGATACAGCGCGAGAGAGAGAGAGAGAGAGATACAGAAAGAGAGATACAGAGAGAGATACACACAGAGAGAGAGAGAGAGATACAGACAGAGAGAGATAGAGAGAGAGAGAGAGAGAGATACAGAGAGAGAGAGAGATACAGAAAGAGAGAGATACAGAGAGAGAGAGAGAGAGAGAGAGAGTCTCT